>CAUYQG010126849.1:0-17575 GCA_963574415.1 Tarsius wallacei | reverse complement strand
ATGCAATATTAAAGGTACAATTCATTAAAATAATAAATAAAGAATTGAAATTTTTTCTGTCTGCATTTGATGTGTTCTTATATATATAAAATCCTGAAGAATTCACCAAAAAAAAAAAAATGTTGGAAATAATAAATGAATACAGTAAAGCTGCAAAATACAAAATTGACACAAAAATCAGTAGCATTTCTGTACACTGAAAAAGAAATCCAGAAAACAATGCCATTTATAATAGCTTAAAAATTCCTAGGAATAATTTTAACCAAGGAAGTGAAAGATCTGTACACGGACAATTATAAAATATTGATGAAAAAAATTGAAAAAGACCAATAAATGGAAAAATAGTTCATGCTAATAGATTGGAAAATTATTATTTTTAAAATGTACACACTACCAAAAGCAATCAACAGATTCAATGCAATTACTATTAAAAGTACAATGAAGCTTAACAAAGGAATTTTAAAAATCCAAAAGTCACATGGAACCACAAAAGACTGCAAATAGCCAAGGCAATCTTAAGCAAAAAGAGCAAAGCTGGAGGCATTACACTACCTGATTTCAAACTATATTACAAAGTTATAGCAATCAAAACAGTACAGCACTTCAGTTAGACAAGGAGAATAAGTTTTTTTGAGATCTATGGCACAGCATGGAGACTACGGGTAACAGTAATGTATTGTATCCTTAACAATTGCTAAGAAGGTAAATTTCAAATGTTCTCACTACAAAAATGATAGGTATTTGAGGTAGATAGATTTGTTAATTTCCTTGATTTGATCATTCCACATTGTACAAGTATATGGTAACATCACTTTCCATAAGTATATACAGTTTTAATTTGTCAATTTACAATAAAACAAAATATTGCATTTTTTATCCCCAGGACAAGGTGAAAAGAGTAGGCAATAACTGAAATCAAGATGAGAAGGTCTACAAAGAATGATAGCCAAGAAAGAGTAATGAACAAGATATGGACATGTGACCTCGATTCCTGCTTTGCACTCTTATTTGTCCAGAAATGGACTTTGGATAGTGGTAGCCTTTTACCCGCTAATAGCATGACTTTATTTCAAACGATTTAGTCAATTTAAAGGGGGCTGTGAGCTATAGAAATATTCGAAGTTGTTATTCTAAGTTATTTTGAAGGCCGGCTCTTAAGTAGAAGCCAAAATTAAGAATCAGATATAAATTAATTAATTAATTAATAAGCAAGGCAATAAGAGACAAAAATGTGAACAGTGGTGAGAATGACCCAAACAATGCCACCCAATTGTGCTTTTCTCGTTTTGATTAGCTTTAAGTCACAAACTAAAACCTGACTGGCACAATAATGCAATCATCAATATTCAGCTCAATAAGTTGGAAAAGGGAACTAAGAGGTTTTCCCATCAGAGGAAAGCAGAGAAGATTTTGATCCCTAACCTTCAGTTAACTGTAACATTAACTCCATTGATTCTTACACATTCAAGCTAGTTTAGATTCAATTTTTGTTTTACTATTTGACTCTGCTTACTTAATTGAAATTTCTGTCTATACACTTTACCAAACATAAATATTGATGCTCCCTTCAATAACATTAGGTTCCTTGATCTGTTCTTTCTGTGTATGTGCATGCATGTCTGAATTTAGCTATTAAAATAGCTCGATTCTGAAAATATTCACCACTGCATAAAAATAATTAATCCATGGGCATACTTCAGTTCCTGACTGTGGAGCTGAATATTAAGAATACTAGTCAGGAAATGCAGTAAAATTATAATACCATATGTAGAAAGCCTCTTTAAAACTCACCAGAGGTAGTTAAACAAAATGCTTGCCTTTTTGGCTTCGGTGAAAAACATTTATTTTCAAGCAAACATAATAAGACAGGAAGCATAGAGTAGTGAGAAAAGCAAGTTCTGGAAGCTTCACGTTTGCGTTTAGATCCCAGCTCTGCTACTTACTAACCAGCTTAGTAGAGTGACATGACTGCTTCAGCTTTTCGTCAAGAAAAATGGAGATCACAGTAATACCTAACTCTTCCTAAGGTTGATTTGTGTATCTGACATATATGAAAGATCCCAGTAGACTACCAGGTACAAGCAAGTCCTCAGCAAATGTTAGTTTTTCTTATTTTCTGCATGACTTTTTGAATATATATCATAGTGTGATAACTAATAAAGAGAAGTGGAATCCTGGTGCCCTCTCCACCTCTCTAACTCAGTTATGAATTATGCTTGGTTTGCCTTGGCCTAATGTGTGCTAAGGGGAATGCCATTGCAGTGAGCAAGAATCCAACCTCCTCCTCTGTGTCTTACTTCTGCATAGCTCAATATTCAGAGAATCTTATTTCAATACTCGCCATCAAGTCTTTGTTCTATAGATGAAACTACTTTGAAATCCAGCAATATAGCTTGATAACTGATGCTCTGATGATGTTTTACACTGGATTTTTACTAAATAAAAGATTCCTTACTATTGATGCCTTCACCAATCTTTTCCAAACAGGAAATTGGTTTATAATAAATATTGGTCTGAACAAATAGGGGAAGAAAACCTACACATCAGGTGGTCTAGCCATTTCACTACTGAGTAACACTGACTGTCACTTTAGATTTGACATTTTTAAATTAAAATTTTTATTTAAATTGTATGTAAAATTTTAAAATTCTTTAAGTGTAATCAGAAGATAACCATATATTTTTATTAGTATTATTTTTTTATTCATTTAGGCAAGAGTATTGACTAATTATGTAAATTAGAATTACTGCTTCTGAGTTTCATATCTTTAAATGCCATTTATCATTTAGTGACATGGCAGAGAGTGATGAGTTAGATTAAGAGTAACAGTGGAACCTGCAGCCATAAATGTGAATTGAACTACAGTTCACAAAGCTTTGTATAATTGAGGACAGGAAATGCCTATGAGTTCCCATTGTTATTGTGTTTTCACCCACCATCACAGGAACTTGAGTCAAACAAAACCACAGTAATAGTTTAGATTTAAATCAAGTTTCAGCTTGAGCCACAAAAACATAGATCAGATATGTTTTACATCTTTGTGAAGGAAGGGGGGAGCAAGGATAAACTGGGGATATTCTATCTCAATGGATTGCTATTTTGACCTTTACTGCCAATGTCTAATGGGGTACACTTGCTATTGAGACTCAGGCATGGGGGGGGTGTTGCCTGTCAGACATATCATTGTGCACCTGCTCTCTTTGGAACATGTTCAGCCCGGCCTCTCCTCAAGGGGAAACAGAAATTAAAAATGGCGACTAATTTACACTTTATGTCCTAAGAAGGATCTAAAACACTGGATTTAGAGTCCTTCCATGGGAATGTGATATTGTGGTTTCCAGTCTGGCAATCCCATTTTGAAAATGAGACAGAACACAAGAGACAGCATGGTGGCCTGAGTTCTAAGCCTGTGTCTACCTCTAACATTTATGAGACTTTGGGCAAAAAATCTCATTTCTCTAAACAGCAGTTAGTTACTCCATTTTGCCAGATGAAGATATGGCACAAGAGATGATTTTTTTTAATTGTATAAACGTAAGGGGTACATATGCAGTTTTGTTACATGAATAGATTGTGTAGTGGTGATATCTGGGCTTTGAGGGTAACTATCACCTGAATAATACACATTGTACCTGTTAAGTAATGCCCTTCTCAGTCTTAATGTTGCAAGAACTCACGCTCTTCTTCATTTTGCTACTTACACTTTTCTCAATGGAGTATTTAAAAGTGCATTTTAAACTAACCCATTTCAAACATTAGATGCCCCATATAGTTTAGGTAAGTAACACATGCGAAAGCAATTGTAAATATTTGTTGAGACTGTTTATTATTATTTAAGTAGCAAAAAATAATAAGAATAAGATTGTAGATATTAAGAAAAAAGACACTTTCAGAGAAACATTCCTCATCTTCATGATGGTTGTTTTATCAGTATTCTTTGCTTTTCTGCCAAATTTATCAAATAACTGTGTCTCTCTATCTATATTTATTCATATTTAATATGAGATGATTCAATATGCAGAGCCATAATTTGTGCCACCATAACAGTTCATACATTCATAACTTTAACTTCAAATCTACTGTTACACATTAATTATGAATATCACAGTGAGACTATTTGAGTCCCAGTTTTGAATCATTGAAAGATAAGGCCAAGGTAAGTTCCCACTATTAGAATATGTATGTGGCTCTGGAAGATATTAACATCCATTTCGGAAGCCAAATGTTCTATTGATTCAGAGAGCAATATAGCTAACCATGATGAATTCTAAAAACGATAAGAAATTCAATATCTGTGTACATTATATATATTATAATTATAGGTAAAAGTTATAAAAGTAAAATATTTTAACCCAGTGTATTTGACATAAATGCATACTGATTCCAAATATAAGTGAGATCATGCAGTGCTTTTCTTTCTGTTAGAGTTATTGTTTATCAAAATATATTGTACACCTTAAATGTATGCATTTTTTTAAATAGTAAAATAATTTTAAATGCAAAAAAGCCAATAAATGCACACTGAGTTAAAGAACATTTTGGGAGTTGCTGAATCCTCTAAAATAATCCATCAATTTGCCAGCTCTTTAATTTAATTTAGTTTATAGTCAGGCACGGTGGCTCACACCTAGAATCCCAGCACTTTGGGAGGCTGTGCTAAGAGGGTTCCCTGCGCCCATGGCTCGAGACTAGCCTGGGCAACTTGGCGAGACCCCATCTTTAAAATAAACCAAAAAAAAAAAAAAAAAAAGCCAGGCATGGCGGAACATGCCTGTAGTTCCAGCTACTTGGAAGGCTGAGGCGGAAGGATCACCGAAGCCCAGCAGATCGAGGCTGCGGTGGCCTTGAGCATGCCACTGCACTCCAGCCTGGGCAATAGAGTGAGACTTCAATTCAAAAAATAATAAAAATTTATATTTATTTCAATAGCTTCAGGGGGTACACATAGTTTTTGATCTGGGCCTTAAGTGTACCCACACCTGTGCCAATTGTATGCTCTTTAATTTTAGTAGCTGCCTTTTATACTATTTACTATGAATCAAGCACCATGGCAAATTGTATGCTTTCTCTCATTTACTTAACATAACAGTCCCGTGAGGTAAATACTGTCCCATTTGACTGAAGTGACTGTGGCTTTCCCAAGGTTATAGGGATAGGGTGTGACAGAGTTGAGATTTCCAGTGATGTCATTCTGATTCCAAAAGGGGTGCTTTTTCTTCTATATCATGCACCCTTTTTAAAGGCATACATTTTAAAGGTCATTAGCTGAAGTCTACCATTCTAAAGCCTCTCTTCCTCAATACTGTGCTTATTACCTAGCCCTTGCCTTTGAAATCCCAAAGAGCTCTGGAAGCAAGTATTATATCTTTTTTGCAGACAACTGTTGTGAAGAAAGGTTAAGTGACACTATCAAACATGCAGAGCAAGTCTGGATGGAGTCGGTAACTGAACCTAAATTCTTGCCACAACAAAAGTTTTAGTTATCAGCACACCTGGATGCTTTTTGAAAACTACATCCAAATAACATCTTTGGGGCTATTGTTTCCTATATATCCTTTATAAGGAGGCAGATGTTATCTGCATGGAACATCAAGCTCTAAATTGCAAATTATTAAGTGTAATTAAGTGTCCTCTAAAGTAACAGAGTCTGACACTTCCCAAACTTTTCCTGCTCTTACTGTCTCAGTCTCTTAAATCTGAGAAAATTTCTGCACACTCTACCAAAGAAAGAGCCAGTCTATAATAAACTTTTCTCACATCCACACAGGCCCTTAGGGAGACTTGACTTCTTTAAGCATGCCTAAAGGTTATCTAAGGAAATAAAATTTAAACTGGTATTTGAATTATAAATAGACATTAGCTGGGTGAAGAGTTGGGAAAAGAAAATCATTCCAGGTAAAGAAAAGATGACTGGCATCTGCCTGGACAGAGAATCCAGAAGACTCCTAGAGAACTCCGTTGAGACTTGGCTACAGAAAAGGAGTTAATCAGTCAACATGAACTATAGCTCACACTGGTGACACACTGATATATACCCAGTCTAAGTGTGTGCCAACAAGATGGGACTCAGACCCTGGCATGAGTCCCAGATTAGACTTCCGACCTCCCCAAGCCTTGTGACCTTTCCCATGAAACCAATATGCTTCAATACCAAGAGAACAATATTCTATTATCTTGCTCACATTTCTGACTTGAACATTTTAGAGCAGTGTAGCATAGTGGGAAAGTCTGTGGGTTTTGGAGCCAACAGACAAATTAAATCCAACTTTATCACTCACTAACTACATGATGTTAGGCAGGTCATTTAATCTCTTAAAACTTTAGTTTATCTGATGTAAAATGGGATTAATAATAATCTCTACTTTGTAGGATAGTTTGAGGATTCACTAAGGTAATGCATTATAGTATAGTGGATAAGAGCTCAAATCTACATAGGCCTTTGCTGAATTCCACTTCTACTATATAACTCTTTGGTGACATTGGGACAAGTTGATTTAGCTTTCTGAGCTTCAATGTCCTCATCTGTAAAACAATGATAATAATACATATACTGAAGATGTATTGTATGGTACCTGACACATGGGCAGTAATCTGCAAATGGTACCCTTGATTAACATTTTTTGGGTATCAATAAGGCATTCTGCTTCTAATGAGTTCAGAAATAAATTTGGAAGCATGCTAGGCAACAAACCTGAAAGGAGAATCAGGAGTCCTTGGGCAAGTCACTTCCCACTCTGGATTTTAGTTTCCACAAGTGTGACACAAGACAATCATGCTTCTTAAACTACCTCTAGCAAAAAACTTTTTAATCCCAATATAACAAAGACCATTACTTTTGTAAAATACAAAATCAGATCTTGGATGTCACTACAATGCCAAATTGTCTTCAAAGTTCATACATGCTTAATCTCATACTTTGCACTTGGCACATTGTGGACTGATTACAGCCCAAAACTCAACCCCAGTCCATGGACCACATACTGAGCAGCACTGGTCTAGATGATCTCAGAAGGCACTTTCGGCTCAGACATACTGATGCTGAATGGAACTAACATTACTTCACAACAATAGTCTGTTCTACCACAGAAAATTGGAATCTCTGTGGTAGGAGATTTGTAGAAGATCCAACAGCATTTCTCCAAAAATAGTAGAAAGTATGGTGGGCATCAAGCCGGTAATGGTTGTGATGTTCACCTTCAAGTACTCACAGCCCAATAGGATCTTTCAGGACAAGGATTTGGTCTCATTCACCTCTAAATCCCAGGGTCTACCACGGCGGATATCCCATAAAAATATAATGGATGGAATTCAATGAAACGTTTTCCCAAATGTCATGAGATCTGGGTTACTTTTGTCCTGTAGAATGCCTACAGGTTTTGGCTCTGTATAGCGAAACAATTTGTTGGAGGAGGATGGAAGAAGAGGTACTTGAAAGTGGTATGTGTAATGGCTATGTGTACAAAGTATACTTACCTGAAAACTTCTATGTATGTGGTAGAGATTGAGAGGATATGACCAAATATGTATGTGCATGTGCAGGGGTGACCAAAAGTGTCTTAGGCCAGCAATGGTTGAGTGTGGAGTGACTGCAACAAAGGCAGCCAGTCCAGAATGACTCTCGTGTATATGTGAGTATATTATGAGCATATTAGCTCGCGCATGTGTGTTTTAACTATGAAAGTGCCTAAGCTGAAGCTGAGATTGAAATTTTACCACCCTGTCTTTTAATTGACAAGTTGTTTTTCTTCCACCATTAGGCTTTAAGTTCCATGAAAACAGAAGCCTATCATATTCCCACTACCTAGAGCAGGGCCTTACACATAGTAACACCTGATAAATATTTGTGGAAAGAACAAATCGATGAAAAGCATTTAGCACAGTACCTGTACAAAATAAGTGCTCAGTAAATGTTAGCCATTATTGTAATTCTCATAAAGTATTGAATTTAGTAAGAGCCAAACAAATGATAGTTGAATCTGAAATTCTAAATTCATGGTTGCCTATGTGGAATGATTTTATTTGTTCTTATTGGAAGGGCTCCTCCGCTATTTGTTTTTCTTTGGAAATAAAATCCATTGAGGTATAGCTTATGTAAAATAAAATGCATTCATTTTAAGTGACCAGTTCAATGTATTTTGGCAAATGTGTAAGATTCATATAATCATCATCGCAATCAAGATACTAAAAATTTTTATGATTCCAGAAATCTTCCTCTTGACACTTTGCTTGACTCATCTGCTTTCCTACACTAAAGGTTAGTTTTGCCTGTTTTCAAATTCCTTGTAAATTTTACATATATTCTTATGTGTCTGGCTTCTTTCAACCAGCAGAATATTTTTGAGATATTGTTGCTAAAGGTTTCTGTACTTTATTTCTTTTTGTTCCACTGTGTGGATATATCACAATTTCTATATGAATTTACCTCTTGATTGATATTTTTGGGCTATTACAGTTTGGGGCTATTACAGTAATGCAGCTATACAAATGTTAGCATAGGTATATGCCTTAATTTCTCTGGGGTAAATATCTAGAAGTAGAATGACTGGATTATATGATAGGTGTACACTTAACTTTAAGAGAACTGCCAAGTATTTTCCCAAGTATTTGTAGAAAATAAAATCACACAGAATTTCTGTTTGTGGCCATGAAAAAGTAAATGGTACAGCACTTGCTTTCACACAGTAAATGAGTAAATTGGGCAAAATAAATAGAACAACTGCTTTCAGATATTGGACATCAGGCAGCACTAAACAGTGATCAGAGAGAAACAAACCAATTTAGCCCTATGATCACTATGGTGTGGCACACAGTAGCCCCTGGATAAATATTTCTAGAACACTAGCCATCATTATAAGTTAGTTATCATTATAACTAGCATAATAGCTTGCAGACAGTAGGTGTTCAAAAATGATACCTGAATCGAAGTCAAAATTAAACAATTTCCTATGTGGACGTATTGTATTCTATTACTTTAGTGCATTAAAAAAACTTTGCATTTTCAACCATTCCAAATCTACATAACAGTGATGTAAATAAATACATAAATAAATAAATTTAATGAACTTCTATATGCTCTTTTCTCAAAGATCTAATTCAAGTTTTACCAACTGTCCCAATAAGGTCTTTTATACTAAAAGGATCCAATCTAAAACTACAGATCACACCCTATTGATATATCCTTTTAATCTATTTTAATCTGGAATAATATTTCAGTCTTTCCTTGACTTTTTAAAAGATCACAGACAAGTCATTTGATATCATGTCTTTTATTATGAGTTCTTCTGATGATTAGAACCAAGCGATGCATTTTTGACTAGACTGTCACAAGAGTGATGGTATGTTCTCATTCCATACTGTCAGGCGGTACATGATATTAATTCATCAGCCTAAGGTGCTGTAAACTTTGGTCACTAGGTTAATATGGTGTCTATCTAACTTTTCTACTGTGCAGTAACATAACTATGCTATGTTCAGGAATAAGTGTTTGCAGGGGAGATATTTTGGGACTATAGAAAATCCCATTGTTTCTAACCTGAATAAATTATTTCTATGATGCTTGCCAAATGATGATTTTCTAACTTGAGCATATCTTTTACATGTATTACACAACTTTCTACTGTAAGAGCCAGTGGTGTAGTTCCAAAGGTTAAACAGAATCAGTGGTACAAGTTCCTGTTCTAGTGCAAGGAAAGATTGATGTTCCAGCTCAAAAACAGTCTGGCAGAGAGAGCAAATTATCCTTATACCTCCTTTTTATTCTACTCAGGCCTCCAATGGATTGAATGAGGCTCACCCCACACTGGAGGGCAATCTACTTTACTCAGCCATTATTCAAATGTTAATCTCATCCAAAAACATTCTAAAAGACATACCCAGAATACTGTTTAACCAAATATTTGAGCACCCATGGTCCAGTCAAGTTGACACCTAAAATTGGCCATCACATTGTTCATTCTTAGAACACATTCTTATTACTTCTTTATTTTGGGAGACAAAAAAGAGCTCCCATTTTCTTACCCCAATCGTAGCTAAAATCATTTATGAAAGTAGCTCTTGCTCCTTTTATTGGACAGTGAGTGGTACAGTAGTCCCCTCTTATGAGTGAGGAATACCTCCAGTGGATCTCGGAAACCATAGATAGAACCAAATTTTATATACATATTATATATACATATACACACACACATATATCATATATTAGATATACGCATATATATATAGACAGAGAGAGAATGTTTTTCCTATATGCTCATAGCTATGATAAAGTTTCATTTATAAATTAGACACAGCAAGAAATTAACAACAGGCTGGGCACGGTGACTCTCATGCCTGTAATTCCAGCACTTTGGGAGGCCAAGGAGGGAAGATTCCTTGAGCCCAGGAGTTTAAGACTAGCCTAGGTAACATAGTGAGATTATTTTTAAAAAATTAACCAGGTGTAGTGATGTGTGCCTGTGGTCCCAGCTACTCGGGAGGCAGAAGAATCATTTGATCCCAAGAGGTCAAGGCTACAGTGAGCCGTGATTGTGCTACTGTACTTCAGTCTGAGTGACAGAGTGAGACCCTGGCTTACAAAATAAAGAAACAAAATTAACAACTAATAATAAATTGAACAATTATAACAATATACTGTAATAAAAGTTATATATTGTATAATGTAGTCTCTCGCTGTCTCTCTCTCTCTCTCTCTCTCTCTCAATATCTTATTGTATGGGTAATGAAAAACTCAGAAAGTGAAACCACAGATAAGGGGGGACTATATATTTATAAATCAAAATTTGGATGCTACGTGTGTTTCTCACTACCAGGATATACTGCTCCCAGGGTTGTTCAATGAACTGAGTTTGGAAATGTATGTGTGTATGTGTACACATATTTATATATTCACAGATGAATATATACACACACTTTTACATCAGTATTTATTTCTGTTAAAATTATGTGTGTGTGTGTGTGTGTGTGTGTGTGTGTATATATATATAAAACTGAGTTCATATAATTTAGTTCCTCTAATTCCCATCCAACAACTCAGGGTTCAGACTAGTTTTAGTCTTTAAAATTTGTGATTGCCTTATCTAACAGCAAAATCCTCATTCTCGATATCTTCGATATATGTGCTTATTTTTTTCAAAATATTTACTCAATATTTATTCATTCAACCACTCTATCCCTGACCCCTGTCAGACCTCTGCATAGCTTTGACATCTTCCTTGAACAGGTCTCAGCACATTCAGGTCTCACCAATTTCTTGTATGTGTGTGTTTATTTTTTATGTATTTATTTGATTGTAATAAAAAGCACAGAACATTAAATGTGCCATCTTAATCATTTTTAAGTGTACAGTTTTGGGTATTTATTGAAAATAATTGAAATCAGGGTCTTGTAGAGACATTTTCACGCACATACTCATTGCAGCATTATTCATATTAGTTAAAAAGTAGAAACAACTCAAATGTCCATCAGTAGATGGAGAGGTGAAGAAAATATGGTGTATACATACATACGATGGAATGTTATAAAGCCTTAATAAAGAAGAAAAGTCTACCTCATGCTACAATATGAATGAACGTGGAGAACATTATGCTAAGTGTAAAAAGCAAGTCACAAAATTGCAAACACTGCATGATTCTACTTATACATGGCTTGTAAAGTAGTGAAACTCATAGAATCAAAAGGTAAAATGATGTTTCTCAGACGTTGGGAAGAATTCAAGTGATACAGAGTTTCAGATATGCAAGATGAAAAAGTTCTAGAGATCTGCTGTACAACAATGTGCATACAGTTAACAATACAGCATTTTACATTTAAAATGTAAGAGGGTAGAGTGCATCTTATATGCTATTTAATACAATTTTTAAAATTTTTGAAACACACTCCTGCATCTCACTTCTCACTTGCTTTACTTTTGCCTGAAACCTTCCCCCAGACATCTTGATGGCTGTGTTTCGCCTTCTCTCAATAAAAGCTTCCTTGAGTGCCCTATTTAAAACCGTAACCCTTTGGCCCCACCAACCCTCCCCGGTCCCCCTACTGTCCCTTACCTCCTTTACTTTTCTGCATGACATCTAATAAATTCTAATGGACTATGTAACGTACTCATTTTGTTTGTCTCCCCATCTTAAATGTAAGCTCCAGAAAATCATATTTTTGTTCATTTTGCCCACTGATGTTTCCCAAGCATCTAGGACAGTGTCTTTTACCCAAATATTGGCCTGAAGTATGAGGAATGTCACAAAGTCAAATTATTGATGCCATTATTAGGAAGACTGGTAAAAGGAAAATATAGCTCTGCTTCCTCAGATTATAGATAAATAATAGGCTTCTCATACTTCTCCTGACTTCTCATCACCACTATTTACAAAATTGGCTCTTTCAAACGAGATTCTGATAATTATGCTGACAGTGCTGACATGGGGAATGGGGATTAGAAATGATGGAGAGATATTGATTATTACACAACCATCTATTACTATTACTCACTGTACCAGACAGAATGTACTAGGTTACGCTGCACCAACAGACAACTTCCAAAACTCAGTGGCTTAAATCAACAACAATTTATTTTCCTTTAAGCTATATGATCAATGCATTTTGGCAAAGATGAAGAGTGGTGTCTTTGCTCCATGTACTTACTCAGAGACCCAGGCTGACAGAGGCTCCACTATCTTAAAATTCCTCAATAAAGATATGATACTTCAGGATTTTCCCTGGTAAAAGTAAAGAATATGGAGCATTAGTGTTTCTACATAGACGTGAAAGAGATCACTTCTGTCCACTTGTTATTTGCAAAATAAGGTTATAGGACCATGCCTAAATTCATAGTGGCGTGGAAGAGCTTAGAACCAGAAATTTTTGGAAGAACACAAAATGTCAAGTCCTATGCTAGATATTCAGGACAGAAATAAGAATGACTCCATTTCTTTTTTTTAATATATATATTTTTTATTTCAAAATTGTAGGGTACAGTTAAGGGTTAGGTATACAAATATTCATTATACAGTTACCATTGTTGATGAGGTGTGCCCCCCTTTCCCCAGACAGATATTGACTACCGTTAATCCCACCTCCCTTCCCCTCCCTGCCTCCCCCATAGTTCCCCACCACTGTCAATTCTCTTCTTATAGTAATATGGTAGTTGTTCAAGGTCCACTTATGAGTAAGAACATGTGATGCTCAGATCTTTGTTTCTGTGAGAGATCACTCAGTATTATAAACTCTAATTCCATCCAGATTGCTGCGAAATTCATGGTTTTGTTCTTTTTTATGACTGCATAATATTCCATTGTGTATATGTACCGCATTTTTTAAATCCAGTCCTCTTTTGATGGACAGCATGGTTGGTTCCATGATCTTGTTATTGTGAACAATGCTGCAATAAGCATACATGTGCAGGTATCTTTTTTGTAGAGTGATTTGAGTTCTTCAGGCTATATTCCCTCATAGCTATGATAAAGTTTAATTTATAAATTAGACACAGCAAGAAATTAAAATGTCACAAATGCCCATTACAAAGTGGGCAAAAGATATGAACAGACACTTCTCAAAATAAGACATATGAGTGGCCAACAGATACATGAAGAAATGTTCAATCCCACTAGTCATCAAGGAGATGCAAATTAAAACTACACTGAGATACCACCTAACTCCGGTCAGAATGGCCATTATCAATAACTCAAAAAATAACAGATGCTGGAGAGGATGTGGCGAAAAAGGAGCACTTCTACACTGTTGGTGGGAGTGTCAACTAGTACAGCCTCTGTGGAAATCAGTGTGGCGATTCCTAAAGCTCTAAAAATCGACCTTCCATATGACTCCACTTCTAATCTTAAGTAGCTCATAGTCTATGGGAGAAGACAGACATCAGCATAAAGAAGTATTAATAATAAATATGATAATATACATAACTATTATCCCTGAGCTTCAGACCAGCATATATAAATGGCTGTACCAAGAAGCTACAGTTTAGATCACAGAAGGTAAGAGTACAGACTGCAATCAGATTGCATGAATACAAATCCTGGCTCTTCTATGTGTGTGGTCTTGGGCAAGTTACTTAGTTTCTATGTGCCTCAGAGTTTTGATCTGTAGAATGGGGGGAAGATGAGCAATGTTTTCATTGTAGAATACTGCATTAGTGTTCAGTTGAATGCTTGTGTGGATTAAATAAGATTTTTTTTGTATTCTACATTTTTTATTTTAAAATTATGGGGTACAATTCAGGGTGAGGTATACAAATGTTCATTATGCACGTACCCTTGTTGATGACGTGTGCGCCCTCCTCCCCTGGCAGTTTCTCACTACTGCCAATCCCACCCCCTGCCTCCCCGACAGTTTCCCACTACTGCCAATCCCTTTCTTACAGTATTACAATAGTTGTTCAAGGTCTGCTTATGAGTGAGAACATATGATACTCAGTTCTTTGTTTCTGTGATAGATCACTCAGTATTATAGACTGTAAGTTCATCCACGTTGTTGTGAAGTTCATAATTTTGTCCTTTTTTGTGGCTGCATAATATTCCATCGTGTATATGTACTACATTTTAAAAAATCCAATTCTCTTTCGATGAGCAGCATGGTTGATTCCATGTTTTTGCTATTGTGAAAATGCTACAATAAACATGCGTGTGCAGGTATCTTTTTCATTGACTGATTTGAATTCCTCTGGGTATATTCCCAGTAGAGGGACTCGGGGGTCGTATGGAAGGTCAATGTTTAGATCTTTTAGGACTCACCGAACTATTTTTCACAGAGGTTGTAGTAGTTTACATTCCCACCAACAGTGTAGAAGTGTTCCTTTTTCGCCTCATTCTCTCTATCATCTGTTGTTTTTTGAGTTATTGATGAGGGCCATCCTGACTAAAGTTAGGTGGTATCTCAGTGTGGTTTTAATTTGCATTTCTTTGATGACTAGTGAGGCTGAGTATTTTTTTCATGTATCTGTTGGCTGCTCGTATGTCTTCTTTTAAGAAGTGCCTATTCATATCTTTTACCCGCTTTGTAATGGGACTCTTTGTTTTTTTCTTTTTGGCAGGTTTGAGTTCCTTGTAGATTCTAGATGTTAGGCCTTTGTCAGATACATAGTTGGCAATTTTTTTCCCCATTATGTGGGCTGTCCCCCTGCTCTCTTAATGGTTTCTTTTGCTTTGCAGAAGCTTTTCAGTTGGATGAGGTTCCACTTGCATTCTATATTTTAAGACCCTGATAATGAAGATGTAAATACTATGAATTGTTATTTCCTCTTGATAAAATGACCTCTAAATAATTATAACATGAACTCTTTTATCTCTGTTAATAATCTATTTGTCTGAAATTAGTATAGTCATTTCTGCTTTTCTTTGATTAATGTTAGCATAGTATACATTTTTCAATTCTTCTTTCTTTTAACCTATTTTTGATCTTTATAGCTAGTGTGTTTACTGTACGTGATATTATCATCAGGTCTGGCTATTTTATATAACTGATTTCTGCCTTTTGTTTGAATGTTTGCATTTACATTTCATGTGATGCTGATATAATTGTATGTAAGTATATCATCTTGAAATTTGTTTTCAATTTTGCTCAACTCTCCCTTGTCTCCTTTTTCATCTTTTCCTAAATTCTTTTCAATTAATTGGATGTTGTCCACTATTCTATTTATCTCCCTGTTGACTTCTATTAACTGGCTTTTGTTTTATTATTCTAGTAGTTGCTTCAGGATTTGTAGCATACGTGTCAAAATTTATTGAAGTCTATCTTAAAGTGTTATTATACAACCTTATGTGTAGAGTAAGAATCTCACTTTCATTTCTCTTCTCTGTCTTTATACTATTGTTGTCATACATTTTATATATGTTATAAACACCAAAATGCATTGTTATTATTTTTGTTTAGGTAGAAAATCTTTAAAAGACATTTAAGTAGCAAAAGGTATTATGTATTTACCCATATTGTTGCCATTTCCAGTGCGATTTATTCCTTTTTGTAAATCCAGTTAATGGTCATGCAGGATTTTCATTTTTCCTGAAGTTTTTTTTGTTACGATTTTCATATTTATAGTGTGCTTGTGATGATTTCTTTCAGCTTTCATATGCCTAAAAACATTATTTTTTTTTTAAAGGTATTTTCACTGTTTGTAGACTACTGGGTTGACTTTTTTTTTCCTGGGACATTGAAGACATTGGTCCATAATCTTCTCACTTGTATTATTTTTGAAAACATATATTTTGTCATTCTCATCTTTATTTCTATTTATAACTGTCTGTTTTTTCTAGATGTTTTAATTATTTTCTTTTTGCCACAGATTTATACATTTTTCATGATGTTCCTTGGTGTCATTTTTATTATTATGATGATTATTATTTTGTATTTAGGGTGTCTCGAAATTTTGGTTCTAATGATTTACAAGTTTCATTGTTTAGAAAAAAATTAAGCTATTATTTTTTCAAATATTTTTTCTTCTTAAACTTCACCCCCTCCCACACCGTTATGGGACTCAGTACTGTTAAGGGACTCAATATACATGTATTAGGTTTCTATAAATTATTATGAAACACTCTGAAGCTTCTTTCTTTCCTTTATTCCTTTTCCCATTTTTTCTTTCTCTCTCTTCCCTTCCTACCACCCTCTGTCTTTTTTCTTTTTCTTTTGTCCTTCTTTCCTGTATTTTTTTAAATTACATTTTCTCAGGACTTCATTTTTTTCATATTACATCTTCAAGTTCACTAATCTTATTTCTGTATATCTGGGTGTCTAATTTGTTATAATACAGTGTATTTTTTATCTTTTTCTTTGTAGCTTACATCTATAGAAACATGCTTTGTTTATACATGAGTCCAACATTAGATTTGCGAACCATCCTAGAAAAAGTGCTGCATACCTTATGGTTGAATAGTACTATGATCATCTTTGAAGTACTCCTCTTTGGAAGCTATGTGCCTACGCCAGTGCCTAGTCTACCTGTTAAAGCAATTTTGGAACTTTTTTTCTGGAATGGTCACCATAGGTGTCATAGTTATTTGTTGAGGCTTGACAAACTTGCCGCTGTGCACTTAAGTTGACAGTACTGTACCAATAACTGTTTTGGAACATCCTTCCTAATCATCTGATCTGGTCCTCGATGACTTTTTGTTTACCTGAAGATGAAGGAAAAATTGAAAGAAAGACATTAGATGACTTTTGGGATATCAAGGGTAAAATGATGATAACTCTGATGACCATTCCAGAAAAAAGAGTTCTAAATTGCTTTGACAGTAGACTAGGTGCTGGCATCAGTGCATAGATTCCCAAAGGGAATACTTCCAAAATGACCATAGTGATATTCAGCAATGAGGTATGTAGCATTTTTTCTAGTATGAGTTTATAAATTTAATTGTTGGACCTCATATATATATATATACATATGTATATATATGAGTATACATATATAGAGAGAGTATATATATATATACTCTAAAAGTTATTTTTATTTTTATTTTTTTTTGAGTTGGAGTCTCACTCTGTCACCCAGACTGGAGTGCAGTGGCCGCTCCCGGCCACCGCAGCCTCGACCTGCTGGGCTCCGGCGATCCTTCCGCCTCAGCCTTCCGAGTAGCTGGAA
>CAUYQG010126847.1:0-10362 GCA_963574415.1 Tarsius wallacei | reverse complement strand
GTGGTGGGAAACTATGGGGGGGGAGGGGTAGGGTGATGGGATTAATGGTAGCAAATATCTGTCTGGGGACGGGGAGACACTTACTATCAACAAGGGTGCCTGAACGAGGCATATTTGTACACCTAACCCTTAACTGTACCCCACAATATCATAATAAAAAATATTGAATAAAAACAAACAAACAAAAAAACAAAAAAACCCCCACATCTCCACAAGGATGATAAAGCTTAAAAAAAAAAGAAGAAGAATTGGTTGCAAGTGAAAATACAAGTCCAAATTAAAAGCAATAGGAAGCAGCTGCAGTTTTAAACATATGCTATATAATTGTAGACCAAAAGAAGTGAAATCACTGGTGCTAGACTGCAAATACCATAACCCAGACCTCCTGCTTTGAGACCGAGTCTGAGAAAGCGGACGTTCTCTGCTAAGCTCTTTGCCTAACTGTGACCTGAATCTCCTGCCTGTGGCAGAGAAGTCAGCCTTTTTTTTTTCCCCACTGAAACTCAAATCTCCTGCAGGTAGTGATGAAATCTCTGTTCTATAAAGGGAAGGTTGGAAAGAACAGCTCAAACAAAATCTAGACTTCACCAAAGAACAGGGGCGTCTGAATTCAAGAGAATTCACCCCTTCTCTCAACATTTCTCTAGGAGCTGGAAGAACACAAGGGATTCTGGCTGGCCAGGTACCAAGTCCTGGAAGCCTGTGAGATTGGTGTGATGGTGGTAGGCGAGTGTGACTTGCTCTGAAGACTGGTCAACTGTAGTAATCATTTTATTGTGTATATGTATATCAAAACATGATGTTGTACACCTTAAATAAATACAATAAAAATAAATTTAAAACCATTTTAGAGATCAATTTGGCAGTAATCCTGAAGTGACCCATCAGTTCTACCCCTAAGTATTAGTTTGAGCCACCTAAAATTGCTGATAC
Organism: Tarsius wallacei; assembly: GCA_963574415.1. NCBI lineage: Eukaryota > Metazoa > Chordata > Mammalia > Primates > Tarsiidae > Tarsius > Tarsius wallacei. The sequence continues at coordinate 9,429 of CAUYQG010126847.1, read as the reverse complement.
TTGACTATTTTTAACACATAAAAATGGCAATTTTATATGACTTAATACACACATACACACACATACACACATACACACACACATACACATCTTCCTTAGAGACGTTTTTCCATATGAACAGAAAATACAACTGTAGTAGCAAAGCATTGGAAATAATCTAAATGCTCATCAAAAAGAAATGGATAAATCAGCTATGACATATTTATGCAATGAAAATAGTTAAAAAGCTAAGCATTTTACTTCTTTACAGTTAGAAAAAAATAGGGAAATAACTTATTCCTTGATAAAAGAACAGCTTCCCATGTATTAGGTAGGCTTTAAATGCCTTAGCTGGTACACCAAATTATATTTTATTTTGTTTCTGCATCAGCTAAAATTACAATCATCTCAAGTCATTCATCTTTTGAAACAGCTTTGTGCTGCAATCAGCTACAGATTTATAGCGATTTTTTTGCCAAAGCTAAATGAACATTTTTTATCTTAGATATTTGAGAAAGCTTAGAACTTGAGATATTATGTTTATTTTATCCTTCTTGTAGTTTTCTAGAAAACACTTGAAAAGGCATATGATCAGAATCAAGCCACTGTTTAGTGCTGTTTCTAATCCTATTCTATTTGGTATAAAATGAAGTGATTTATTAACATTTTATAGTCAGAATTGTTGTTATGCTATATTCTGTCTCTATGATATGGAACAATGTAATATAGATGCACCACTCTTCCTACTGATGTTAATACTGTATTGTATTTTACTATTCTACCTCAGAAAAATAAAGTCTGTTGATCAGGAAATTGCTTGATTTAAAGGCATAGCCCTACCATTCCTATAACATATAAAAGAAAAATGGAGTTTTCCGTACCTTAATTTACAATGTACATCTCCTAAAACAGATGGGGAAATGCAGTACTATTACATTTTGGGCCTTCAAGACCAAGGAAGAACTTGGCAGTCGTTCAAAAATAATGACATAACAAAGAGAAGAAAACAGATCCTGATTTTTCCCTGATGTTGGACTCTCTATGATTGGCCAAACAAAGATTTTGGTCTATCTGAAAAATCATGCCTATTTGGAAAGGCATACAAAATAAAATTGAGTATCTCATCTTTGACTAGTAAAAGCAAAAACCTGGATTCAAAGGAATTTCTTTGGGGGAGTATAAAAGCCAAGAAGCTGCTGGAATTTATTATCAAACAAGGTCTGATCGTGAATTATACTGTAATTCGACTATAGAGACCTGATCTTTATTACTTTTTCAGAAACACACACACATGTACACGTACACAGACACCCCTAATTTTGTTTAATTAATTGGACTCTTGATTGGAGACTTTTAAGTTATGTATGGTGTTTTAAGTCAATAACGTCAAAGGTAGTGAACATTGCAGACAAGTAGTTTAATAGCAGTATTTATATCTTGCAAATTACAGAGTCTGAGCATATATTACCGACTGGTTATTAAATGGTACTGGTTGGATCAGGGCCAAACTGATTATTCAAGTATTTCTGCTTCCTGCTTATGAGTTTGACACTCAGTAGAGGAGATATACTGAACTGATTATTATTCATCTAGTTGTGGAGAAACTGTGAAGATATCCGTAATCAATGATGCCCTTAATATCTGTTATTGTAAACATTTTGGAGACAATTTATTGTATTTGCTTTCAAATAATTATCTCATTTTTGCTTTGTGCATGAAGAATAGACTTGATCAGGACTTTTAAAGTTCTTTGTCACTGTTATTTCTATAATTCTAGCATCCTGAATTTTCTACTTTTGTCAGCAGATTTCATTGGTTAGGCTTTCTATTGAGGAAATACAGTTTTTCTTTTGCAGCTGATTAGAAATCCTCTGATTGCACCACATATTGTTTCTGACATCATTCATTCTTCCAGCAAGTCAGAGTGAACCATTTTGGAACTAAGAAAGTACTGGAAGGTGGTCCAGATAGGATCAGGCTTAGATAGTCTACCATAATTATAGGTTATTTCCAGTATCTCAACTTCTTCAATGCTGTTTTATTCCTGGTTTTCTAAATAAATTTCAGAATATAGTTTGGATATAAAGTATATTCTTGGACTTTTTCCAAGCCAACAGCTTTACAGAGAGACCACTGCTCACAGATGGATCTAGAGATGAAATGAAATATTCATTCATTTTTCAACCAACAAATATTTATATGGTAGGTATTCTACTGAGCACTGAGGATAATTTACTGAAAAAGCATAGATTGTCATTGACCTTCAGCAGTTCACAGTTGATGGGACTTGTGTATTTCTATTTCTGTAACGTTTATTAGTAATAAGAGATAGAGATAATTGGTTAAATGTAACCCTGTATACATTATATACTACGTTATTTTTTGTTCTATTGGTTTCATTGGTATTTCTAGTTTTAATTTTTCTTATTTAATTAAAAGGCATAAATTAGCACATCATGTTGTTTGCATCTAATTATATAGTTGAGTTCTTGGATTATCTTTGATTCACGAAGTACAACTCAACATACTAGTAAGAAGAATAAATCAGAAATAGATTTTCAATATGAATCTTAAAGAATGAAATTCATGTGTACTTTAACTATATATTATTGTGAACTTCATGATGTAATCTTATTTAAAAATGATTTTGTTATAATAAACTAAATTTGAGCAGTTAATCTTCTGTACTTTGACAAAGACAATAATTTTGCCTATCTCACTTCTTTTCTGCTATATTTTGTGTGACCAAAATTTTTGACAAATGCCTCCAAAAGTGAATTATTATTATTTTTTTGTTTGTTTTTGTTTTTGAGTAGGGGTCTCTGTTGTCCGGGTTGGTGTGCAGTGGCACATTCATAGCCACCTCAGCCTCGACCTGCTGGGCTCAGAGGATCCTTCCAAGTAGCCTTCCAAGTAGCTGGAACCACAGGGGTACACCACTACACCCTGCTAAATTTTAATTTATTTTAGAGATGAGGTCACACCATGTCACCCAGTTTGGTCTCAAACCCGTGGGCTCAGGCAATCCTCTTGCCTCTGCCTCCCAAAGTGCTAGGATTATAGGCATGAGCCACTGCATCCGACTGAAAGTGAATTATTTAACAGCTCTTTCTTTTAAAAATAACAATCTCTTCTCTTTCCCCTTTACAATAGCTTTATTTTCTTTACCAAGAAGTCCCTGAGTTCCTATTCTACTTTGGTTTTGGTTTTTCATGAATTATTTAGCCATTATGCTGAAACAAAGATCTTTTTGTTCACATATAATAAGAGATATTGTTTTAGTTCGATAGTATGGCCCTGGTATTCTTTTAATCTGCCTTCTTTTCATTTACTAAGCTTGTGTCCTCTACGTTTGGTCCATGTTGAACCTTCTACCTCTCTGTCTGTTTTTAGACACGTTTCCTAAGTGCCTCTGAGGTACCAGGTTGTGTGCTGGCTTTTTGGGATGTAGCAATGAAGCAGTCAGTTGGATCTCCATGAAGCTTAGAGTAAAAAAATGTTCTGTATACAAATAATTACACAGAGTCATTTAGCTTCTTGGTTTAAAATCTTTAAAGGAGAAGGATATGGTGTTTTGAGAGGTGTGATGGGGAACTTAACCCTCTGCTGTAGAGAAGGGATGGATCAAGAAAGCCTTACCTGAAGATTAGTCTTTGAGCTGGACTTTAAGTATTTTAGTTAGAGAGACCAACAAGCCATCTGAAAGAAGAATCACTAGTTGCCACTTCTGTGCTCTCAGGAGGTAGATTCTTTATTTTTATTTTTATTTTTAATCTTAAAGATGTGGGGTACAATTCAGGGTTAGGTATACAAATGTTCATTATGCAGGTGCCCTTTTTGATGAGGTATGCCCCCCCTTCCTGGCTGTTTCCCACTACTGCCAATCCCACCACTCCCCTGCCCAAACTCAGCAGTTTCCCAGTACTGCCAATCCCTTTCTTATAGTATTATGATAGTTGCTAAAGGTCCGCTTATGAGTGAGAACATGTGGTACTCAGTTCTTTGTTTCTGTGATAGATCACTAAGTATGATAGATTCTAAATCCATCCAAGTTGCTGCAAAGTCCATATGTTTGTCCTATTTATGACTGCATAATATTCCATTGTGTATATGTACTACATTTTAAACAATCTTGTCTAGTTTCAATGTGCAGCATGGTTGGTGCCATGTTTTGCTATTGTGAATAGTGCTGCAATAAACGTGTGTGCAGGTTTCTTTTTTGTAGAATAGGAGGTAGATTCTTTTGGTGCTTAGCTTCAAGGGGGTACAACTGGAAGCCTTTTTATTAGATATGCTTAATTAATCTAATGCAGAACTTTTTGCTATAATATTGTGTGATAGTTTATTAGTTCGATAGAATTAAGATATCGATTAAATGCCAAGTTTGTAAACCTAAGAAAAAAAGAAATTGAAGAAAATATCATCTATTGTAAAACCAGGAAGTAAATAACACCATCCCATATTGGATATAGCAGTTGGCCAGTACTAGAATGAGGTTTAAGAAAAGCATGTTGTAAATCAATATGAAACTTACACAATGTCTGTACAGGTGCACTGAAGACACCAGAAATGCAGCAGGTTTTGACTTCTAACTAGTCTAGCCATTTTCATGTATTATGTAGTACCTCTCTACTATAAATGACAGAGAAAATGGAAAGTATTGAAGAGGAATATAAATTGTTAAGTACAAGAAGAAAATCATAGACTTGTTAATAATTGGGACTATTGAAGATAACATGTTAAAGAACCCATTTAATTGAATGACAATACAAATCATAAAACCTATTTGTAAACAGTGTTATTTATTATAATACTTAGTAATAAAATCACCCAAGGATGTAAAAGACGTATACAATGAAAACTATAAAGCATTGAGTTAAAAAATGAAAGACACAAATAAGCAAAGAGACATCTTGTGTTCATGGATTGGAAGACCTAATATTAAGATGACAATACTACCCAAAGTGAGCTACAAGTTCAATGTAATTCCCTTTCAAACTCCCAGTTGCCAATTGGCAAAAATAGAAAAACCCAACCTAAATTCATATGGATTCTCAAGGGACTTCAGAACACAATCTTGAGGGCAACCCCCTCAGGTCCCCTCCTACTGTGGGAGCTTTTCTGTTCTCTCAATAAATCCTGCTTTCAAAAAAACCAAAAAAACCCCACAATTTTGAAAATAACAAATGTCGAAGCCCCACACTTCTTGATTTCAAAACTTACTACAAAGATACTTTAATTAAAACAATGTGGTACTGGTATAAAGACAGACATACAGATAAATGAAATAGAATAGACAGCTCAGAAATAAACCCTCACATATAATGGCCAAATGATCTTTGACAAGGGTGCCAGGACTACACATCAGTGCAAGGACTGTCTTGTCAACAAATATTGTTGGTAAAACTGGATATCCACTTGCAAAAGAATGAATTTGGATTCTTACTTTACACCATGCAAAAAAAGTAATTCAAAATGCATTAAAAACTTAAGGCCTAAAACTATAAAACTCCTAGAAGAAAACATAGGCCAGAAACTATAAAACTCCTATAAGTAAACATAAGAAGAAAAACTTTATGACATTAGATTTGATTTTTATTTCTTGGATATAACATCAAAAGCATAAACAACAAAATAGAAAAATTAAAATTCATCAAAACTGAAAACTATGGGCTGTCAAAGGGTACTATCAATTGAGTGAAAAGACAACCCTTGAAATGGGAGAAAATATTGCAAATCACATATCTGATAAGAGGTTAATATCTAGAATATATAAAGAACTCTTACAACTCAACAATGATAGACCAAATAATCTATTAAAAATTGGGCAAAGACAGAACATAGAGGATCTTTAGGGTAGTGAAATTAGTCTGCATGGTAGTATAATATTGGATACATATCATTATGCATTTGTCCAAAGCCATAGAATGTACAACACCAAGAGTGAACTCTAACATAAACTATGAACTCTGGGTGAAAATAAAACAGGTAAAATACTTGGACAAACATTACTCCAAATAATATATACAAATGGCTCAGAAATACATGAAAAGATGCTCGACAGTCACTAATCATTACAAATACGCAAGTCAAAATGACAATGAGACATCACGTCATACTTGGTAGTATGGCTAATATATATATTTTCATTTTAAAGATGTGGGGTACAATTCAGGATTAGGTACATAAGTAGTCATTGTACAGGTGAAGTTTGGGTCTCTCATTGGTCCTCACTTCTTCTGGTTTGGGATCAGTACCTTTGTTGATGTTGTGTGACCCCACCTCCAGCAATGTCCCGCTAGTGCCAATCCCTTTCATGTAGTATTATGATGAATATCCGGGGTCCACTTATGAGTGAGAACATGTGGTACCCAGTTCTTTGTTTCTGTGATAGATCACAAATCATTCTACAAACATTATACATGTGCATACATATTTATTGCAGCACTATTCACAATTGTGAAAACATGGACCTAACTGTGCTGCCCATCAAAAGTGGACTGGATAAAAAAATGTGGTACATGTACATGATGAAATATTATGCAGCCATAAAGATGGCTAATTTTAAAAAAACAGAAAATAACAATTGTTGGTTAGAATGTAGAGGAACTATAATACTTATAAACTGTTTGTGGAAATATAAAATGATGCAGCCTCTGTGAAAGTTTCTCAAATCATTAAACATGAAATTACCATATGATTCAGCAAGTCCACTGCTAGGTATCTATCCAAAGAATTGAAAATAGGGGCTCAAGCAGATGCTTTCACTCAAATGTTCATAACAGCATTATTCACAACAGCCAAAAAGTGGAAACAACCCAAATGTACACCAACAGATGAATGGAAAAACAAAATGTGGTATGTACATACAATAAAATATTATTCAGCCACAAAAGGAATGAAGTTCTAACATATGCTACCATATCAATAAACTTTGAAAACATTAATGCTAACAGAAATAAGCCAGGCACAAAAGAATACATATTGTATGATTCCACTTACATGAGGTATTGAAAGTAGGCAAATTTGTGGTGACAGAAAGTCGATCGGTTACCAAGTACTAAGGGAATTAGGAGTTATTGTTTTATGGGTACAGAGTTTGGTTTGGGGTGAGAAAAAAGTTCCGGAAATAAACAATGGTTATGTTTGTACACACACACACAAGTCTAATGCAGAATTTTAAAAGAAAATATGTAACCTTAAAAATATGATGGAGAAAAGAATATTTTGTAACATATTATGTGCCATTATAATATTTCTTGTGTCCTGGACTTGAGCTATTTAGTGTGGTTAATTACTTAAATTTTAAAATTGTGTATAAGTCACATTTGTAAAACGACTTTTGTTTTATTGATGTTATAAATCTAAAAATGTACTTAGAGCCTGATATCAGTTGTAGGTAAACACTAGCTAATGACTTACATTTTCCATTTATGGAATTGTTTACTAACAGACATCCTAGAGATAGTCTTATTAATTTCTATTATTATGTCAGTGATAGGATTAAGAAACTAAAGATACTGATAATGATAGGAACAGCTTTGTTCTCAAGAGATTTGATCTGATTGAGCACTAAGGATGAAAAAATTCAATTTTTCATACATTTATGGCAACTATTTTAAATAGAGGTAATTTTGTCCAAATAATAACCCAGTTATTAAAAGTCGTTAGCATTTTAGAGTGAAAATATATGCACATTGCTGAGACATTTTCATGAAGAATGTTCAGCTACATACTCCCTTTGAGTGAAATTAATTATAAAACCTTTCTGTTTTTCTGTAGCTGCTTGCAAAATTACCTATTCGGCAAACATAACTTTATCAATTCCTTAGAAAATTTTGGCCTTTAAAACCCAAGAGAATTTCCTACCATGTTTATACTGACTTTAAAACTATTGAAGTAAAATTTCAGCTGCTTTTTTTCTGTGAGCACTTAATCCTTTCAGACTTATGCTGACTGATCCATTCTTGTTTTTTCTCCATTCTGTAGGTGATTTAGTTAGTAACTCCCACAGTATTTTATCATGGCTTTTTTTTTTTCAACACTTCTTGCTGCTTATATGAATGATGATTAGAGTAGATTATTTAGTGGTCACAGGGATTGTGAAGTACTTTAAGACAAAACCAAAACAACACAAAAACTCTTAAACCTTGTATGTTATTGATAGAGTACTTGCTCCTTACCTTCTGGAATCCATGTTTGTGTGCATAGAGATATCTAGCTGACTATTTCATCAGATAGCTAACGATCCACCCGTATTTTAAGGCTCTATGGGCTAGAATTGGAATTTCAACTGAGATGTTGTTTACTAATTTTTAGACTGTCAGTTACATGCAACAGAGTAAAATGTGACCATTTATACAAAAATTTGATTTACTAAACAGATTTTTGGTAACTCATGTAGTAGAAGAACAACTGAAGATATATGCTTTGAAAAAGAAGTGTCAGAGGTGCTGAGATGTGTATAGCAGCAGCTAGTGTTCTGGTCTTGGGAATCTAATTCCATGGAAAATCTTGTCAGCTTGCATTTGATCAGTTCTCCAACTGTGTCTAGGGAGAGGAAAGGTGCGAGTGGAAAAGAGTAGTTTTCAAAGCAGTGGAGGGAGTGTGATAACCAGAAGAAAGTAGAATCATACAGAGAAGGCAAAAATAATAGCCTCTATTCTGCTCTGTCATCTCCCTAGTGTCTTTGTCCATATATAATAACAACAACAACAACAATACTACCTATCTCATAGGTTGCTATGAGTGAAACTAGAAGCACTTAGAACAACATTTTGCAAATAGTAAGCACTCCATTTCATTATTACCTCAATTTTTCAGATTAGAAATTGTGGTTCAGAGAGGTTTAAATACCCTTTCCATGGTCACACTATTGATTAGGATTGATTGAGCTGGAGTTTAGATTGTCTTATTATAGCTTGCACTCTAAAACACCATGCCACATTGCTTTCAAGTTCACAGAACTTACTTCCTCAAGTTCATCTTTACTGTAGTTGTTCTATCCTCCCAGTACCTAATAGCTGTCATTTTAAAGAAAAGTATGCATTCTATTTCACTTTTTAAAAAAATTTTTTAATTTTTTATTTTAAAGATGTGGAGTATAATTCAGGGTTAGATATACAATTGTTCATTATGCCGGTACCCTTGTTGATGAGGTGTGCCCCCACTCTCCTGGCAGTTTCCCAGTACTGCCAATCCCACTCCCCGTCCTCCCCCCCCACCGCAAGGCAAATTCCCACTACTTCCGATCCCTTTCTTATAGTATTATGATAATTTTTCAAAGTCTGCTTATGAGTGAGAACATGTGGTACTCAGTTCTTTATTTCTGTGATAGATCACTCAGCATTATAGACTCTAAGTCCATCCAAGTTGCTGCAAAGTTTATAATTTTGTCCTTCTTTATGGCTCCATAATATTTCATTGTGTATATGTACCACATTTTTTAAA
>CAUYQG010126846.1:0-19114 GCA_963574415.1 Tarsius wallacei | reverse complement strand
GTGCTTGCATGTCCAATGTTTAGGACCCCCTTACGAGTTAGAACATGTGGTGTTCATTTTTTTAGTTTCTGTGATAGTTGACTTAGAATGATGGTCTCCAGCTGCATCCATGTTGCTGCATAGGACATGATTTTGTTCTTCCTTAAGGCTCCATAGTACTCCATAATGTGTATGTGCCACATATTATTTTCCAGTTTGTTATGACAAAGAACTAAAAATAGAGTTACCATTCGACCCAGCAATCCCACTTCGGAAAATATCCCCAAAGAAACACAACTTATTCTATACACCTTTTTACATGAAAAGGTCATCTCCTTTAGGATCCATGTGGCTAGATCTTTTTTTGAATCCATTGTGTCAACATTTGCTTTTCAAATTGAGTGTTTAGAATATTAACATGTAACAAAATGTAAAAAAAAATTAAGTCAAGTATTTTAATTTTCTATTTTTTGTTTGTTCTTTCTAGATTTTACTCCATTGTTTGACCCTTCTTCTGTTTTTGTCACTATTTTAATAAACCCTTTTAAATCATCTATTGCTTTTTTGACCTAAATTGTTTCTATTTGTGTGGTTGCTTCTAGGATTGCAATACACATATCTAAGTTTTCACAGCCTACTTACATTTAATATTTTACTACTTCATATAAATTAAAGAGCATACAGAATGTTTATCACATCAGATGATGTTTTACCCCTTGTTTATTTCATTTTATGCTTCAGTTTCCTAAGGGTGCCATATTATATCACATTGGCATAAAGTAACAGAAACAGTCATGTGCTTTAAAAAAAAACTGAAGGAAAAATAGACTTTTATATCTTTTGAGATATTTACCATTTTTGATGCTCTCAATTCCTTCTAGAATATTAAATTTTCTCTATATTGTACTTTCTTATTTGGCCTTTTGAACAGTCTTTTTCATTTCTTTTAGAAAACATCAGTTGTTATCAATTTATCTCATTATATATTTCATGTGAATATGACTTTCTTTTTCCTTTATTCTTAAAAGACGACTTTGCTGCATATAAAGGTCTGGGTCAAATGTATTTTGCCAATTTTGCATTACTTTAAAGATGTTTTTCCACTGTCTCCTTGCCACCATGATTCCTGACTTGAAATCTACAGTCATTTGGTTTTTGTTCCTCTCCATGTAACTTGTCACAATCCTCTGCTTTTTTCTCTCCCTGTATATATTTTAATGTGACTAAGTTCGGTTTTGTTTAATTTTTCCCATTCGTAATTTGTTAAATTTTTAATTTACAAATTTATGTATTGTTAAAACTCTAGGAAGTTTCCATTCATCATTTCTTCAAACACATTTGTACTCAAATCTTTTTATTCTTTTCTCTTTGTCTCTAACTATTAATTAGATCTTTTGCTACTTTTTCACAGGACTCTGACAATTTTCTTTATGTTTGTTTTAATGTATTTTCTCTCTCTTCTGATTTAATCATTACTATTTTCTATCCTTAAGGTCATCAACTCTTTCCTCTGTCTTCTCCATTGTGAGTTGTACTATTTGGTCCACTGAGTGATTATTTTAGTTTTACATATTTTAAACAATAGAGATAACATTTTGATTTGCTTCTTTATAATGCTTCTCCACTGATATTTAATATCTTTTTCATTCATTTTGAGTCTGACTTGTTTTCCTCAGGGAACATGGTCTTACTATCACCTTTAAAATCTTTGATAATTACAGCATATGGATCTCCAAGAGATTGGCATCTGTTGTTTCTTTTTTCTCTTCAGAATAGTTGCATTTTCTGTTTTATTTTTATTTTGAATAATTGGTATGTTTGTATACTCTGGGATCTATGATAATCCTCAATAGAATAATTATTATTATATTTATTAAGTGAACAATCAATCCAGTTAATACAAAACCATCTGCTCTTTCTTACATTCTGTACTAGTGGTTCAAATTTTCTTTATATTACCTGAGTCTTTTTACTAGATGTTTTTATTTTTTGAGTTGGGGGTCTCACTGTGTTGTCCAGGTTGGAGTGTAGTGGCATGATCACAGCTCACTACAGTATCGACTTCCTGGGCTCAGGTAATCCTTCCACCTCAGACTCCTGAGTAGCTGGGACTACAGGCAGGCATTACCATATCTGGCTTTTTTTTCTTTAATTTTTTGTCGAAATAAGGTCTTGCTTTGTTGCCTAGGTTACTCTTGCACTTCTGGGCTCAACTTAATCCTCTCACCTTGTCCTCTCAAAATGCTGGGATTGCAGGTATGAGCTCCTGCACCTGGCCTGCTACACAATTGAAATTGTTCCATTTGCATACTTAGCTGAGGATAATGTGGTTATTTAAAATCTTTTTCAATTTCCTAGCCTTTGTTTTGCTGATTTTGATGTGTCCTATTCACGTGTGGTTCAAGAATTGAGCTGGGACTTATGCATGGGTTCAAATCTTAGCTCAGTTATTTATAATCTGTGGTGCTGGTTTGGGTCTGTCCTGCACAGGTATAATTCAGAAGTCCAATTGAGACGTGTGATTCACAAGAACCTAGTATGAGAACAACAAGATTCTCTTCTTTAGTTCTCTTCGCTCCAGTATCTCCTGCTCCCTTACCTGCTCACAGAGGTTTCTTCCCACGACTCCCGTGGTTAGAAAGGTGTGTTTCTGTGTATTTTCCCCTCTCCATCTCCCTTCTGCAAAAACAGACCTAGATATGTGGATCAATTTCTCAATACACCTTTATATTATGTAACCACATCAGTTTGCCAGTTGCATAGCTTGTCAATTTATATTTGGCTTTTAAATAAGCTCCAGAATCAAGAAAATAAAATATAAAGAATTAAAAAAAAAAAAAAGGTGTGTTTCTGCTAGGGTTGAGGTGGCACAAAAACACTGTGCTGTTCCATAAATGGAACTCATCCTTGGGGCAAATCCAGTAGAGACAAAGAAAACAAAGAAGAAATAAAAAGAAAGAAACTCTGATCCCCTTGTGTGTCTCATCTCCAAGTTTCAAGGCCCTCCAAGTTTTTTCTACTTTCGTTTGGTTCCCAGAGGAGTTATGCGTTTATTTTTTTTTCCCCAGCTATTGCTGCAGGGTGCCAGCAGGGGAGATGGGCTGTAAAAGCGAAGGCCACCTTCGCAAAAATGGAATTCGTGTGTTTTGATTTTAAAATGCAACTTCAAGTTTATTTAGAGATAAAATTATTTCAATTATCCCACTTCCTACAGATGAATTTTTGGATGAAATTTAATTGCTGAGTTTTGCATGTAAATATAGAACTTCCAGACTATTCTAGAAAAGTCAAATTTGATGTTACTCTTCCTAGTTGCTGTGGTAAGCTGTGTCAGATTCATATTGACATCATATGGAGGGCATAATCAGTATTAAAGCATCCCAAACGAAAAATAGACCATAGTGAGCACATCATGATATAGCAATAAAGCAGGATATTTGGGATAATCATTTCTCATAAAATCCCAGTTGTGCAATGCAATTTCTGTATTACAGAGCTAGTGATCTCTGGCAAAACAACACATTCTAGAATCAAAATGATTTTATCAAAGTTTTCCAGAGAGACTCAGACTTGAAATAACTTGCCTTTCAGAAAGATAAATTTGTTTTTAATATTACTGACGTTGCTTTCACCTTCCAATTCTTGCCCTTAGTAGAATAATCTGAAGAAAAGTCAATCATTAAGTTATCAATCAAATGCTTCCAGGTGACACTAATCTTGCAAAAGCTGTCTGAGTTAAAAACCCCAGACAAGAGCTTCCCCCACAAATTTAAAACATGACAGTACATTAGGCTTTGTTTTATAAAGTGGCACATAATTTACATATGACAACTTTTGAGAACGTGACTTCATCACAACTGGTGGATGAACACTTTCTTTGCTTTTATCTCTAAGACTTTAGTCACTTTTAACAAGATGGGAATTCAGACTTCAGGGATAAAGTGGTAAATCAATTATATCTACTTTTGGTTTGCACTGAGAGCCCTCCACCCCTTCAAAATATTACCAATAATAAGAATGAGGTTCACAAGTTTTGTGTGACGGAGGTTCCCCTAAATGAGTTGGTCTCTCCTCTTCTATGACACTTTCCAGGAACAGTTTACACCATGTAAAACATTCAGGACAAAAAGATGTTTGTGACTCTATGATCCTCAAACTGATGATTTTTCAAGTCTTACATCTTGTACCACACTTTGCCCTTGTCAACTCCAGTGGATTTCTGTGCTGTTTGAATCTTTATTTGATTTCTGCTCTTTATCTAGATTATTCTAGTAGAAGCAAGATCTAGTTTATTCCTACACCCATATTACATTCCTTGAGACATAATCCATAATTATATCCATAATTCTGAACACTATGGCTATTGTACCTTTTGTCATGCTCATTTAAAAAAATCTATTAAGCTTGAAATGGAATGATGCAACACTGATGTCATTATTATAATACCATCTAATATTATTATTATTATACTAATGGTATTTAGACTTCCAATTTCAGCTCCAGTGTGGAAAAAAAAGAAAGAAAGAAAGCACTTCCAAGCCCTGCTTCCCACTGTTTTGACGAGTAAAGACTAGACAAATTGAAAGCAAGTGTCTCATCTTGTATATATCAGAAAATTCAGGTCAGGAGAAACTGCCACCTGGAAATCTGGAGAGACAGGGTCATCCAGAGAGACACATCCTAGATCTTCTTATCTGGAAGAGAAGCCACCAAATCCCAAACTGGCTAAAACTCTTAAATGGTAATTTGAAAAACTCCTCAAGGCAGAGTGCAGATGAAAAGTGTGCTAAATTCCTGGAGACTGCAGTCTTAAGGAGGACCCAGTACTTTTGTGGGCTTTACCTATAGGAAATTCATTAGTTTCTCACTGTGAATATCTGAGAAAGTTCCCTTGTGCATTTGGAAATGACAAGTGAAGAGAAAATTGATTGTGAAATACCTTCAGAGCCTTCTCCATAACAAAGGTCTTTATACCAGAGGGAAAAATTTTGACAGAGCTTTAGTCCACTTGTCAAAGGGGCATTCTCACTCTAACCCACCTATATTACCTAAGGGGAAAAAAACACCAACAACTAGAAATAACAAAGCAAAAGAAAATAAATTTAGTAAGTATGAGGAATTCAAAGAAATATATTATGAATGCTTCAACCAAAGCAGGAAATAAAGGATAGAGAAAAAGCTATATACCACTGGAGAACAACTTGTGAAGAAAGGTTAAAACCCCAAGACACCAGTTCACCTCAAGTTTAGATCTTCTGCACCCAGCAGATCAGGTGTGAGATACTGGCCAGACCATGAACGGAAAGCTCTTAGGTTCTCTTCTGCAGTAGTTCAAGCAGACATGTCTGAGTCATAAAGTCAAGTGGTACATAGCATGATTGCCTGAGCCTTGCTCTTTCAGTAGAGGGAGGTTGTGTGATCATGACCTACCTATTTTTTAAAGACCTAGAACTATGTTGTGTTCATCATTGTATCCCAAGTACCTCTAATTGTAATTACTAAATAAGTACATAATAAGTGAAGGAATAAATAAATGATAATCTAATATACCAATAAATTAAGTATATGAAACAAATCAAGGAAACTTGGCAAATATATCTACCATGATACAGTAATAATGCCCAATAAAGGAAGATAAATGAGAGTAATGTCCATCTACTTCTCCAATGGCTTTAAATCATGCTGACTCCCATAGATGCTGTGATCACAGAGAAAGAAAAATATGAGAATTCTATGTAGGGTGTGTTTTTCCTAGTTTTCTAAAATACTATATATTGGATGAAAACAAAAGCATGTGTGTCTACAGCTTTTTCTCAGAACACTCGAGGACTTAGTATGACAAAACATTCTCATCATTACTATGTAACAACTCTAGAAGTTTATATCACCACTGGGTATAGGAAGAAAAATAAAATGAAAAGTTTTCTATCTCAGAAAACACACCACTAAATTCCCCACTCACTTCACAGAAGTTCCATTTTGTGTTCTTTGGGGGCATTTTCTTTCATGTTCAAGAAAATGATGTTTCAACCATTCATTGTTCAAATTTTCAGAACAAAAACTCATAAGCAGAGATGCTCTGAAAATTACAGTGAACTTCAGTAAAATGCCCCTTCATAGTAAATGAATCTTTACTAAAACTTGTAAATAATTAAGTTTGTTTCTCATATGCTTGTTTTCTCTTTGTTTTCAATTATTTTATTTTATCTGCTCTACAGCTATCACTTCACAGCTCTATTTCCCCAGTTTCTTGGAAGACTGAAATAAATTTTAGCAAGTCCTATTTGTTAACCTCTATATATTTTGTCTTCATTTTCTGAAATATTTTTCTTCTTCCCAATATCTCCTGTTGCACCATTCTTCTTATTATTTTTAATGGTCAGAGCCATTGCTATAGACTCTGCCTACAGCATACAAGATCCAGAGGTGACAAGCTACATTGCAATTTGCATGAATTGCTTTCATGACTTGCTGATAAACATGACAGTTTGCTTAGCTGCTGTCACAAGTGCTATATTAATATTTCTTCTTATAAACTTCACAATGGATTGAAGAAGAGTCACTTGTAATCTAGGGATCAAGTCCATGTTTACATGCTAAATGATACAAATTATCAAGGGTCCTGGTTAACCAATTAATGATATTCTGAGTATTTTGTCCCATGATGGTTAGTCTTGCAACCTAGACCCACACAACACACAAAATAACTCAGTAAAATGACAAATGATACATTCAGGCTGTGTAATAATTTCATCAGGAAAATTAAGTAAAGTTAGATGCCAGATAACTAATTATTATCTGTCTTCCCTATTTTTCATCCTACTCTGAAATTTATATGCATTGAATATAGAGGAGATGGCAAGTTTATTGGAGGATTTACATTTATATATTACTTGAAAGTTGAAATCATGTGAGCTAATTTTTCCTGAGTATATCAATAGAAGGATCTCCTGATATGCAACAATACAATTTGTTATGATATGTTCTAATGTTTCATAACTAAAATTACATAAGAGTCTGGAAATAAGGACTTTATATTAAGTAAATTATGAAAAGAAGACAAGAAATTCTATAGAATTATGTTGAATGTTGAATCACTCAGTAACGATGCTAGCAGTCAGTCAAATGCAGAGAGTATGCTATTACACATCTTAATGCACTTAGAGAAACTTGAGTCCGATGCAGACATCCTCATTTCCAAAGAACCTTCTGGAAGTGAGAAATTCTCTCCAAGGGCTCTTAAAATTATTCTGAGCCTTAAATTTCAAACCAGTCTAATACATTTTAAAAATCAATTGCCAAGCCAAGAAAGTTGCTTTCAGAGACTGGTAATATAGACGAAATTACTTTGTACACTGCACAACATCATATGATATTTTGGAGAAATTTTTCATCAACTTTCCATAAGTAAATTGATCTACATTTCTTAGCAAATAACATATACCTCTATTATGTATTTGTACATTATTTTATATTTAATTTTTTCATGTTTGGTGCTTTCTGTCAGTTCTGAGCTAAAAGTGGGAACTGAAACAGTATTTGATAATTTGTATCTGTATAATAGATTTTTGCTAAATTTATTGAATTTATTTTTAATAGAATTCTAAGTTTTCACCATGTTCAATTTCAAATGCTTTAGGTGTAGAATTATTTTATGGAAAACACTTTTTAGGCCACTGTTATTTCTCAGAGAAGTGTGTGTTTACTGAGGCATCAAAATTGATTTGTAGATTAAGGATTGCTTTGAATTCTCTCTGCCCCCAGGATTTGTGCTTATGAAATTCATTTACAATGCCGAATGAAGCTCATCCCTTCTCCTGATCCCAAAGTTACTGCAACATGAGTACAAAATGTCAATCTATAAACATTACTTAGGGAAGAAGTAATAAAAGCCACAATCAGGAATATTTTCTATTTTTTAATATCAGAGTCTTTTTGAATATATCTAGGTTCACTTTTAAAATGTAGGCAGCTATTGTAAAAATATTTCATGAAATGCTAGATTATAAGGTATGTTTGTGATCACTCACACAATTCATTTACAGCAATGTGCTATTCTGTTTCTTCCTTAAAGGTACACATTTTCATTTTCTTCATTTTTTTTTTTCCTTCTAAAGAAGACATTAAGTAACAGAGGTATTAGTTGTTTCCTGCATAGGCCATTTATCATACTAGTTAAAGAGCACAAAATAAACGGGTTATTCTTTTCTCCTCCAATCATGAGTTTGTGTATTCTAATGTGCAAGGATAAAAAACATCTTCCCACAACAGCTGCCCCTACTTCCTGTATGTCTTTGTGAGGATATATTTTGAGTAACTCTTATAATAGTAATAGTGGAGTAAATTCTTTTTGAGGATAGAGTTACACAGATTATTAAACACTGATACAATGAACTGAATATTTGTGCTTAATGAAATTCATATGTAAACTCCCAACCCCCATGTGATGTTATTTAGAGGTGGGGCCTTTGTTTGAGAGGTGATTAGGTCATGAGAGTGGAGCTCTCACAAATGAGATGAGTGTTTATTGAAAAGGCTTCAGAGAGCTGTCTAGTTTTTTTTCCATGATTTGAGAATACAAAGAGAAGCTGGTAGTCTGAAATTCTGAGTGGGCCTTCTCCAGATACCAAATGTGCTGGCATTTTGACCTTGGACTTCTGAAAGTCTGTAGAACTGTGATAATTTGTTGTTCATAAGCCCCAAGTGTAGCATGCTCTTTTATAATAGCCCACATTGACTTAAAAAAGTGGGGATTACACTCATTTTACAATAAAATATTTATTTACAGAACTTGAAAATGTTGACTTATCAAAAATTGCATCTTGAATTCATGAAATGATGAATCGTCGTTTTCCTAGGGTCCCATGCCCTACCCCAAGCCTCTTAAGCTGTGCAATATTTCCCCTTGTTACAGTTCTTGATCAGGATCATCCATGAATATTTTAATTAATAAGGCACAGTGTTGTTTATTCCTATGCTCCATGTCACTTTTGCTACTTTTGGTAGCTTTTATACAATCCAACCACCATTTCCTTGCTCTCAAGAGGCTCAGTTCTCTTAGATATCATGGCCCTCCATCTTTTGGTTACCTTTTAGGGGGTTCATTTCTATTCTCTTCTCAATCTGCCCTTCCTCTGCCAGTATTTTGAATATTGATTTTCCCTGGGGATTGATCCTCAAGTAAACTTATTGTCATTTTAGGAGTTTCCCCTGGTTGATATGACCTTTTCTAATTTTTTTAATTACCTGTTCTATAAAACAGGTAATTAAATATTTTGTGTCAGATTCAGGGCCTGCTGCAAATTGCCTGGGTTCAAATCTCACCATCATCAATTACAAATTCTGTGAACTTGGGTAAGTCATTTATTCCTTTGTGCCTCAGTTTTCTTTTCTGACAAGTGAGACTCTAATAATATATCTACTTCATTTGTCTGTTATGGAGATTAAGTGACATTAATATGCACAAGGCACACAGAATAGTGCTTGGTATCTAGCAGTTGTTACTTAGTATTAATATTAAACATATTCCAGTGATTCTCATATTTTCATCTTTATATTATTCCCTTGAATTTCAGACCACTGTATTCAGTTATTTAAAGACATATGTTCTGTTACACAAGCATATCAAGTTCCATATATTAACTCATCAAAAACTGTACTTTAAGTCTGTTTCTTTTTCTCATCTGCATCTCTTTGAGTGAAAATATCATCTCTCATATACTATCTTCCAAAATTCTTGAGAAAGATACTGGGGAGTTTTTTATGTTTTTATTTTGTTTTATCGTTATTTTTTACTTTTTCTTCCTCCTTTTTAATAATGAATTATCAAAATTGATTGATCCAAATGTCTGAATATTTCTTGTGTCTTCACCTTTTAAATATACCCACAGCTCTTGTTTTTATTGAGGCCATCATTAAATCTTATTTTAATTTTGTGGATAATTATCTAACCTCCTCATTTGCCTCTATTATTTTCTTATTTGTATCCACTATCTAAAATTGAGTGATCTTTCTCACTCTAGAAGACTTCATGTTACTCATACTTAAAGCTTATGCTAGAAGATAATCTAATGATAAAGAATATATTTTTTAATGGAGAGAACACTAAAATGCAAAGCATATTCTGTTGTTGATGTGATTTTTTTCTAGTTATAAATGCATGTGTTAATTAAGACATCATTTCATTATTCCTTTCTAAAAGATATTTTATCTAATTTTTTGGTCCAATGACTGGCTATTTTTATTTACTTTGAGATATAATATTCAGTAACCTGTACACTTCAATGAACTTTAAGCTTATGTACATTTGAATACTCACCATCTACCTCAAGGTACAGGAACTTTGGCATCTTGAAGGCTCTCTCTTATCTATTCCAAGTTTTCAAAAAATTATGATGGCCATTCATATCACTTAAATCCTTTTGTCCTCTACAGTTGGAATATTTTCTATTGGTCTTCAAGTTCAATAATTTAATTTTATATTATTTCTAGTTTATTCTTGAATTTATTCATCAAGCTTAACTTTCTATAATTGAATGCTTTAGTTACACTCATAGTTACAAATAACAGTTTATATATATAATTTATAATTAAATATATAATGATGTTACAATGTAGTTATGGAATGCTGGATAATATGAAGTTAACATTTTTATATATTCTGATTGCCTATTTATATTCTCTATATTTTATCTATCTTGCATTTTTTTCTCTAAATTCTATATCTAGATCTATTTAAATTTACCATGATTATTTTGGAATTTTTGTCTTCTGACCTGTTTTCTGAGTTGCCTATAGATATATTTTAATTATTATTATTTTTTTTAAATTTTGGTCGTTTTATCTTGTCTCTTTAATTTTTCTTATACTTTTTCATTGTATGCCAGAGGTATAAAACTTATTTTAGAAGATGCAAATAATGTAAAATTTCCTAAGAGAAGGTTTGCTCCTCTATTAAGCAGATAGGTTAAGTAGAAGTGAAAGTTTGTTTAAATAAGATTGTTCCATATCTCTTTCTCTATTCTTTGCATACAGGTTTTGATGATCAGGTGAGTCTCTGTCTATAGTACTGAGAGATTCCAGGAGATTCGTATCTGTCCTTTTTTGGTTTGATGGCCTGGATGGTTTCTTTCTTCACTACTGATCGATTATGAGAAATTAATCTGACACTGTATTATGAGGTAATACAGTGAATGTGTTTTAGTAGGCTCCTCTCTTTAGTGAGATTTGCTGTCCTAAATACTGAACATCAGTGGTGTTTTACTCTGATCTTTAGAAGTGTATAGGTTCAGCACTCCCAGCCTCCTGCATCATCACAGGAATTACTAAGCAAGCTGCGGGAAGAAACACATCCAGACATCCTGTATTCTAATCCCCCATGATAGTTGATTTGACTTTTGAAAACCTTTCTAGTTCTGCGTTCCCTCAGTAGAGTGCCTTTGCCTTGCTGATATGGGATCCTCAGTCTGCAACTAGCATCAGCAAATACCTCTGGGAAAGAAAGAAATATCTAAGAGAAGTTTGTCTTTTCCTAGAATCTCAGTGTATCTTGTCATCACTGCATTACAGAGATGTGTGTAAATTTTAAATTCTGATTCTAAAAGCTTATGTATACTTATGTATACTCTAGTTTCAGCTATAGATTTGTCTTGCTGTGGCCAACTGTACCCTGACCCAAAACATAAATCCACTTCTTGGTTATAAACAATCAATACCTTTTTATGTTATGGAAGTATCTTTGGCATACACATATAAAGGCACCCATGCATTTTAAAAAAGCAAGTGTGTTTCAATGTGATTAATCGACTTGCTAAAAAAATAAAAATTATTGACACATATGTTACTCAGTAAATCATCTTTGATGTTTTAATAAATAAAATGCAGTCTTGATATGATATTATTTTCATATGCTATTAAAACAAACTTATAGTATTTTGTGACCTTTTATGTCTATACTTGTCTCTATTGGCATACAGGTTATTTAAATTATATTTTGAAAATTATAAATTTTATTAACTTGATTATTTATTCAATGACTAATTATTTTGTATTTCCTAGCTTACAAGTACTTTGTTAATTATTGACTGCTAATAGTTAGCAAAACAAAAATGACTTCTCTTCTACAGCTTAGACACTATCAGGCTATGGGTTTATATAATTTTATATAAAATTTGGAAATGATTTATACACCATACTTTTTTTGCACTGGTTTATTTTTGGAAATAATTTTTGCATTCCGTCTATCCTATTGCTATTGAGCTAATCGTATGTTAACATTTTGGACTTATTTTAAAGTCAGGTTTACTGAGATATAATTTATTGTGTTAAAATAAATTTTAGATGTATGATTTTACGCACTTTCATAACTGCATAGTTTTATAGCCCAATCTTCAGTCATGTATGTCCAGCAGGTATATACATGAAGGAGTTACTTGAAAACAACCCATTCAATATCTCTGGGTCTCCACCTAGGCTTGGACTTAGGAAGTCAAAAACCTTAAGTTTACCACATATTCAAACTTTTCCATTACAGCCAGAGGAGCTAACCCATCTGAAAGTAATTTTATGTACCAACATAACCCATAACTAAAACTTACTCTAGGGATATGCTCTCTCAATGCCGGACCTGAAACAGAAAGCCTAGTAATAGAAGTTTCCCGTTTACTTTCATTTAGTTATCTACATTCTAACCACATACGTGAGCAACCCAATTCCAGAATGTGATCTTGAAAGTTCACATTCTGAGCCGGGCTCGGTGGCTCAGCCTGTTATCCTGCTTTGGGAGGCTGAGGTGAGTGGATTGCCTGAGCCTGAGGGTTCCAGACCCACCTGGGTAACTTGGCGAGACCTCATCTCTACAATAAATTAAAAAATCAGTCGGGCGTGGTAGCGCATGCCTGTAATTCCGGCTACTCCGAAGGCTGAGGCGGAAGGATCGTGGGAGCCCAGCAGGTCGAGGCTGCAGTGGCCAGGAGCAGCCACTGCACACCAGTCTGGGAGACAGAGTGAGACTCCAACTCAAAAAAAAAAAAAAAGAAAGTTCACATTCTGGTAGAAATCATTGTTATCAACATGGGTCCAAAAGTGAAGCTGAGGCGCACAGAAACCAGTAATAGTGGGAACACATGACCTCTGGTAATAAGCCCCAAAGTTCAAGGAAGAGCACAGTGTGAGCTGGAGGCATGAAGGCATGGATGAAAGACTCCTGTCAAGAACCTGTGATCACCGAGCAGTGTTTTCAACCATGGAGCTTTTGACACTCTCTCTTCTCTCTCTCTCTCACACACACACACACACACACACACACACACACACGTGCACACTCTCTCTCTCCGTGTGTGCATGTGTGTGTTTCTGTGTTTTATTTTGGAGAAGGAGTTGTGTCTTATAATATGTTTATCAGCATCCTTGGTTTCTGCTTACTAGACACCAGTAGCATTCCAGTTGTGACATTACAGAACCACTAGACACTGCTAAATGTCCTCACTACCAGAGAACTACTGGTTATAAGGGAATACATGACAACTAGAACACATACCAGAGAGAGATATTTTTTGATTATGCTCTCTTGGATGTTCAGATTTCCTACTCTTGTCATTCATCTAGAAGCCAGAGGGTGAAGGAGCCTAGGTGATGGGTCTCTAAGTTTAACATCTTAGAAGTTACAAACATCTAAAATGTTACTATAGACAGTAGGCAAAAACAGTCTTAACCTGTTAAGTTTTATATTATTGTGAATGAGTCCCTCACCTGATCGCTGCCTGACATCATATGCAAGTCAAATATAAGGTTGAATTAAAAACCACCGAATGGCTACCGAATTTCTGTGGATACATATGCCAAGACCCACAACTGATTGCATTGAAGGAAATAAAAGTGACTGCCAACTCTTCTAGTTCCTAGAGTTGCAATCCAGACCCTTCTGAGTCTGGTGGAATGAATAAGTCAGGGATTCTCTCTCATTGTTTATTTTGTTTTTGTTTGTTTTGTTTTTGCTTATGTTTTGTTTTGTTTTGTTTTAAGAAGTGTTCAGGTCATGTAGCAATTTAGGAGAAAGACAAGAGAACTCTTCTTCTCATAAAATGAAGACTATTGTGTCATTATTTGAGTTTTTCTGTCTATTGTCCAGGGTGTCAAAATTCCTTGCATGTCAAAAGCGATCTTTGATCATTTTATTGGCAATAAGAAGGAAATAGCAATATGTAGAGTTAAAAATTTCTTCATCTTCTTTCCATAGTTCCTGATTTTGGATGACAGCATTCAGGACACCACAGAGACAAAGAACATAGGCAATGACGAGAAGTATCTGAACTAAGAAACAGCTGACAGAGGAAGAAGAGGCTTTAAAATGGAGGCATATCTTTAATTTTTGCTATTATACATACATATATATTACATATTATATATATTATTATATATAGATAATTCTTTTAAAAATAGGATTAGGTGAGGTGCAGTAAATGTGTGAATGAAGAATGACTAACATAGCCACTAAAAAAATAATATGCCAGTAAGTTACAAAATGGATGGAGATATGCTAGAGGTAAAGCAAAAGTTAGTATACTATGCTTTTAAGTATGTACAAATGCCAGAATAAATGAATTTTTTCTTACCACTAAAAAGTCAACACAACCACCAGTACATACATAAAAATATACTAATGTTTAAAATTAATAGACTGAATTAAAATATTTTACGTGATACCTTTAAACTGTCATATTACAGACACTTTAAATTAGCTCAACAGTATCTAGTGTTGGCAAGGGCTCAGGGAAATGAAAAGCTCACATAGTGTTGCTGAGTATATACACGAACAAAGTCTGTTCATGGTATAGTCACCAAAATGACACATTTTATTAGTAATAAAATTCATAGTGAAAGCATGTAGCATCCACTGATATTGCATAAAACTAAGATCTCTTGGAGATTTGCATTCAAGTTATGCGTGCATACTTTCTTTCCATCAGAAATTTCAATTCTAGAAATTTATATTACAAAAAATGCCTATATGTCTAAAAACATATGCTCAAGAATGGGCAATATTATCTGGAAACCACTTAATGTCCACCTTTTAAGTGATACGAGCAAGTAACTTAAGACCAAGTAACCATTAATTAAAGATGAGAAAGGTGTATAAAATATACTGGAGTTAGTAGCTAAAATTCTTGATGCCTATAACTAGTATTACTTCAGGGGAGATGGCTATGTGTCTTAACACAGAAGCAACAGATGCTAAATACATATTGCTAGTATTGCTGTATTTCATTCTTCCTTGTTGTCAAAGAAGAAAAACCTCATGCTTATTTGTGAGCAAGTAAATATGCTTGTTGGGGTGAATAAAGTTCAATGCCATTTCAAGATGAGATGCGGCAAATCCATCTTCACATCATAAATTTCAGTCATCTGCTACTGTAGCTGAACTTTCTATTCTTGAATTAGAGATGAATGAATTACGGTCTCTGTGTGACATCAAAAATACACATACATACATACACACACATCAAAATGGCAATTCAACATGCTTATCAAAGAGCTGAAAACACAGAACATTGGCAGAACTTTTAGAAAGTAAATTAACTTAATATTTAAAGTTAGGATTTAATGAAATGATAATATTTGGTATTTTATTTAATCATATAAGATTAAGGACCAAACCATGTATAATTGTAATTTACACATTTCAGTAACTTTTTTTATCAGGCTACATTTATCATAATAATTCTTCAAAGTTTTTTCTGAAAGGTTAAAATAATACATTTCATATTTTTTAAAAATCTATCTCTAATTTAGTTATAAATTTGAATATTAAGACTAAACACTTGTAAACGTAATAGTTCAATAATTGGAAATTTTGGTTTAAAATGTAACTTATGTTATGAGATAACAAGGTTCTAGTGTAATATTATCTCTAATTCTTTAGACACAGTAATATAAAGTTCATATATCTAGAGATGTTAAGAAATATATTCAAAGCATTTATGAAAAAAACATCTAAATTTTATTTTTTAAGTGGCAAAATAGCAGTTTTACATAATATCAGTGGATGTTACATGCTTTCACCATAAATTTTATTATTAATAAAATATGTTATCTTGGTGACTATGCCATGTTAAGTGTTTCAATCTTTAATTAGCACTATGAAATATCTCCTCTTCTGGAGGAAGAGATACAGATTCTGAGTGAATAAACATCAAATCTGGTGTGTAGTCTCCATTTCATCTGACACATATCTATAATCTCTCCAAAGTACTGATAGAATGAAAAATGCCATCTCTAATAAACTAATGAAATTCACCATATTATCACTAACTCCTCTTTTAATGAAGTGTTAATATTTGCATTAAGGAGGAAGATTATCTTGATTATTATTTTATTTATTAATTTATTTTTGAGTTGGCGTCTCACTTCATCACCCAGGCTGGAATGCAGTGGCATGCTCATGGCCACCTCAGCATCGATCTGCTGGGCTCCAGCAATCCTTCTGCCTCAGCCTTCCAAGTAGCTGGAACTACAGGCGCCCACTACCACACCTGGCTAATTTTTGATTTAATGTAGAGATGAGGTCTTGCCAAGCTGCCCAGGCTGGTCTCAAACCTGTGAGTTCAGGAAATCCACTTATCTCAGCCTCCCAAAATGCTGGGATTACAGACTGAGTCACCGATCCTGGCATATTATAATTTTTTAGTCAAAGTCTCACTCTGTAACCAGGTTGATGTTCAGTGGCACAATCATGGCTCACCACAGCCTGGACCTCCTGGGCTCAGGTGATTCTTAGACTTCAGCCCCCTGAGTAGTTGGAACTGCAGGTGCACACCACCAAACCCGGCTATTTGTTTTTGTTTTATTTATTGTAGAGATGAAGTCTCACTATGTTGCCTAATCTGGTCTCAAACTCCTGGGGTCAAGAAATCTTTCTGCCCTGGCCTTCCAAATGCTGGTATTATGGGTGTGAGGCACCAGGCCTTGCCGATTATTTAATAATCTTAACTGTTGTTTTATATAGTTAATATACCAAAGGAAGTCACATGCTTACCCATAAAATAAATAAATTAATTCAGTCATACACTCATCCAGTATCTCTTAATTGGATGTTAGTAGATGAGTGTCCAATGGAATGAGGCCAGCAGAGAGAATAATGGAAATGCTAAAAGTTCACCAAATACAACAGTTTGAGAGAACACCATACCATAGCTGGTGCTCTACCCTTTGATGAGCAGTGACCAAAGAACCAGAATGTGGTTACATGTTGCCATTATCTAGAATTAGCAGCTTAAGGGCCAAAACTATGAAAAAGATATTAGACCTGTTCACCATTACTCAATTACTCACTTTCATAACATGTGCCTCTTGTCTTCTGCAATTGAAACCCCCGCTGTTGTTCCAGTTACTGGAGGTTGGGTTGGAAAATTTCTGTCAGGGGACTCAGTAAATGTTCTCCAGAAACTAAAGCTAGGACCACCACCTTGTCACTTTGGGTTTCTCATCGCTGTAATGTGTAGGGGCAATTCCAGGAGTTTCACACAAAGGCAGCAAGAAGAGTGTGTTTGGACCTCAGTGTATTCACTTCACACTCAAGTAAAAGAAGCCTGAAGTGTGATATTGTACAAGGCAAATTTTCTGGTGAAACAGAACTTTTTGTGTACCAGATGCTAAAAATTACACAAAAAGCAGTAACACTAAGAAAACATGATAAATCTGACTTAATATAATTAAGAAATTCTGTATCAAAGAATGACATTAAGGCACTAAAATGATAGCACTCAGAGTAGGATTCAATATTTATAATAGACATATCTAACAATGACCACTACCACAACAACAAATATCTCATGCACAGACTATATAATATTAAAAGAAAAAAAGACAGCCAATTCAATAGAAAATAAGGTAAACAAACTTGAATAGACAGTGCAAAATACAAGACATTCAAATGAACAAGTTATGAAACACTGCTCAGTTTTACAAATCACCAAGAAATGCAAAATAAAAACAACAATAAACTTCCACTCTAATGATTACAATAAGAAACATGGAGAATGCACAGGTTGACAAGAAGTATGAAATCTGTGGCCTTCTCATGGAGTTCTGGTGGGAATGAAAAATCAATCAATCAATTTGGAAAATTATGAGTATTGTGAGATCTTACCTGTTGAATATCATGTAGCCAAATAACTTCATTCCTTGGAAAATATCCAACAGATACATGCATACGAAAATCCATTTGCTTTAATATGATAGTAGCCTTGTTATTATTAGACAAAATCTAGAGGTCATCCATATGCCCCTCCAGGGAAGAATGAATATGAGTTGTGATATATTTAGAGAATGGATTACAATAAAATTGTAATCCATTCTCTATATCAATACACAACCACATGGATGAGTATACAAACACAAAGTTGAATAATGGTTTCCAGACACAAAAATGGGCAAAACTAATCTTTGTTGTTAGATATCTTAAAGATGTACCTAAAAAGGTACACAAGTTCTGGATCTGGGGTCCTGGCAGTGTTCTGTGCCTAGATTGGGATCCTGGATACATAGGATGTATTCATTGAAATACAGTTTGATTGTGTGTGTGTGTGTGTATTTTTCTTTATCCAATATTTGTTGATGGAAACTTAGATTGGCTATATCCTTTTTTGTGAATAGCACAGCAAAAGATATATGAGTGCAGGTATCATTTTTATGTAGTGATTTTTTTTTCCTTTGAGTATATACACAAGAATGGGGTTGCTGGATAGAATGGTAGTTCCACTTTTAGTCATTTGAGAAATCTCCATACTGTTTTCCATAGAGGTTGTTCTAATTATTTTCCCACCAATAATGTATAAGTGTTCCCCTTTCTTTCATTTTCTTTTCAACATCTGATAGTTTAAAACTGTACAGGAATTCTGATACAAAGGAAAGATGATAATCAATTCTCTATTATAAGATGGAGATAATGACAAATATATTTGCATCTCAAATATCTACTACTTCAGTGTCGTTCATGGGCTTTATGTCCATGATTATCTTTAGCACCTATTTCAACCCAGAGAGACATATATTGTTGTTCCTATTCATATTGAAAAAAGGGAACATTTCTACACTGTTGGTGGGAGTGCAAACTAGTGCAACCTCTGTGGAAAACAGT
>CAUYQG010126840.1:0-10798 GCA_963574415.1 Tarsius wallacei | reverse complement strand
AAGAAGAGACCTTTACGAAAATGCGCATTTTCATGTGCCGATTCAATGGGTAGGATGAGGAAATACTAACTGAAAACAATGCTAGAGAATATTTTTTTTTGTGGAAATATCTGTCACTATTCTTTATCCTGTCTATACCAGATCCCAATTCCCCTCCCTCATGCTAGACAGTTTTAAAACCAAACCAAACCTGAGAACAACCAATCAAAAGACCAGAAATAATCCAAACAAACCAAAAACTGGTTTGAGAGAATTATGGTCTCTTTGTAAGGGTCCACAAATGCTAGGATAGCCAGAGCGTTGAGTGTTTTAGAAATCTAGCTGATTATACACGTATCCCAGGGTAGTCAGCAGGGCCCTCACACATTTAAGCTTTGCAGTCGAATCAAATTTCACACCCAGGTGGAAAGCCCATGTCTTCTCCACATGTACACTTGTTCCTTCATTCCAATCTTCATTCCTACATATCCACACCTAATTTGACAACTAGTACAATTTCTAGCTGGAATGTGGGAAGACACATAAAACAAACTTACCCTAAGTTGGAAATACTCGGGTAGCAAGATGTCCTAAAGATTCTAAATAAGGAGGTATTTTGCTATATAAATGTTATCAACATTTCAGAGACTCTGGATTAAACAGATGCATCAATCAGAAAAAGTCCATTTTTATAAATGTTAAAAATAACTTGATCCAGGGGCTACTTCTTTGGGTCCCCTCCCACTGTGGGAGCTTTTCAGTACTCTCAATAAAATCCTGCTTTCTAAAAAAAAAAAAAACACAAATATACACGTTTTCCAACCCAAGTTTCCTGTCTACTTTAGATGGATTAATTAACTTAAAATCATTATGATTCATTAATGTGGAATTAGGTGTGATCTCTGATCTTGGGGTTGCAGGTACTTAACCAAACTATTATGCTATCTACTCCAATAGTTTATTTGAAAGCTTCTGAGTATGAGGGCTCTTGTATCAAATGAGAAGTCAAAACGGGGAGAAAAAAAGGTACTTGTTAGTTTGAAAGTCACACAGTTTATTGTTCTTTAATTAGGTTAGGAGAAAAACGAAGAACCCATTGGTAGCAGGAAGAAGCAAAAGTCTTCTAGGGTTTGGAATCTGCAAGGAAATGGGAAAAAAAAAGTTCTTAGTTCCCTTCAATGACAAAAGCACCAACTACATCTGACAATAGGCCCCACAATAATATCGTTACAACCTCCTGGTCTGCTGGAGGAATCTGCTGTTACTAATGGCAGAACACCAAGTACACTCTGACCCTGAGCGCTTTAGTACCACTGAGTACACAGAAACGTGTTAATTGAATTGAAAACAGACATTGATGTATACTCCTGTGTCAACAGTTTCACAAGTGAGAACATCAGAACTAACTATCCAGGCAGCGGACTCATTCAGACAATTCTGGATTAATTCCAATGAACTTATTTTGATCCTCTTCTCATATACTCTATTTACTCATTAATTCAACAATATTTTCTTGAACTTTTATAGTGTACATTAAGGGATACAAATTAACATATTACCTGCTTTTGATGTGTCTTTTAAAAAGTGGAGTTGTTGATTAAAACCACAAATGGGATTAAGCATATTAAGTGCTAAGTGAATAAACTCCTTATGTACATTCAAAAAAAATTCCACCTACACTTAAGTTCCTTAACAGAACAGTCAAGTCTTTAATTTTCTTTGTATCCTTCCAAAGAAGCTGAAGAATTCTGCAACAATAGGCATTCAAAATAATGATGCTTCATTTTTAAGAGGATAAGGAGGTCAGTGGCTGCTTAAGGATTCATTATCTAATCTAGGATAATTTTTTTTTCTGATTCCTTAGGGATTATACAGAAAAATAAATTTCAGTGTGTAAGGAGCTTAACAGCAAAGAGTTAAGTTCGAAAGAAGAGAAATGTCCAATCTTAAGTTATAGATATAGAGATAGACGTTTCTCCTAAGTTTTCATCTTACGGTAGCCATTTTTGGCAAATAGCTATCCATGCTGTATAATCACACTTTTTTTTTTGAGTTGGAGTCTCACTCTGTTGTCACCACACATCTTATATAGCACATCAGAGAGAAGTTCACCATGTATCCAAGTCCATTTAATGTAAGTTTTCCCTTCTCCTCACCTTTGTTTGGAGATGGGGTCTCACTATGTACAAGCTGGAGTACAGTGGTTATTCACAGGCACCACAGCCTCAAACTCCTTGGCTCAAGTGATCCTCCTGCCTCAGTCTCCTGAGTAGCTGGGTCTATAGGTGTGTACCACCTCACCCAATGTATGCTTTTCTGATGCACCCCGGTGTTTTGTCTCTTTTCTTCCTGGGACCAAATCCCATTTTCTGGCTTCCAGGTGTATTTAACAATTTGATGTCAGAACCCATCAAGAAAAATGGTTGGTACTTAGAGGCAACTGGTAAACATTACTGTGTATAGCTAAGGAATGTTTATTTTTAGCAACTCTTTTCTGCTTCTCAGAAGAAACATCAGTTTTAGTACAAAATGAACCCCAATTCACAGATTTATCTGTTCACTGTCCAGTGTGAATTGACAACACAAGGGGCCAGTTATTCATTAATTCAACAATGTTCACGGAGGGCCAACTATCTGCAAGACAGGTGGGATAGAATCCCACTCCTAGCCTTTGTAACATACCCTTTGCCAAGAGCAGTGTGGCTGGGCAACCTCAGTCCAGGACAAAATCTGAAGGCCATTTTTGAAGCTCTGCCATGGGCATACAGGGTGACCTGAGGAAATGCTTCAGTGAACAGTGGGGGATCTGGATCTCTTCACAGAGATTCTGTGAGGTTCTGCTAAATCAAATACTCAGATAAGATCAGCAGTGTGAGACTCTTGGAAACCCAAAACCTTTAAGTGCTCATTAAAAAGAGTATGAAATTTTTGATGAGTATTAAACTGTACTGCACTGGGAATGAATTGCTGAGCAGTGAAGCACAGCTGTCTGATTAATCTCAGTCCATTAAAAGAGGCGTGATAGATCTAGAATGCAACTTTGATAAAAAAAAAAAGGCAATGTGTACTAATGTTGGGGAAAACAACTTGGCATGTCAACAGAATTCTAATTTAACCAGCAAATGCCTATTCATTAGTGTGTAAAGCCATAACGGAGGCTATATACTTAAAAGACATATGTACACACACAGCTTTAATTTGGTACCATAATCTGAAAGAAAATTGGACCCAAATTGCTTTATGTCCAGTTAAATCTTGCTGTCATCTGAAGAGATAGTGAAATAAAACTGAAACACTTACTTGATGAGATAGATATTCAGTTACTGTGCATTTCCATCTATGAGTAGAAATATTTCAAAATAAATACACCATGTCAATTGAAATTCACTCCACCCCTATTCTCACTAAACACAAATGACTTATTCCTAGGTATACTGAATTGCAATATAAAAGTAGAAGAATTTAAAATTAGTGATTAGATTCCATTTAAAAGCATGGGAAATTAAAGCAGTCCATCTATCAAGGCTTTTGACATATAAATCTGGTGACCTCATTTTTTGGGACTTGCAAGTATCCAAAGAGGAATGTTTTAAAGGGAATTCTCTAGCCACCCAAAAATTAGCTCAAACAGTATCCAAGGCTGAAATCAAGAGAATTTCAATTTTGGGGCAACATTAGGAAAAGAAAATTTATCTTAAATAAAAAATGACAAAATCTTGGGCATTCTGATGTGGAAGTTTCTTTATTAGGGAAGTATGATACAAATTCAGTAACTAAAACTCAGCATTGTTTCTGATGTCTAGGGAAGACATCTGAATACCACTCTTCATGCTGGATCTTATGATTTATTACTTTCATTTTTCTCTCTACTCATTTCCCTTTGGACTCCTGCAACCCAATTTCTGATCCCTACTCTCTACTGATATGAGGCATTGAAAAAAATCAGGGATGACTTCCTCCTAGCCTAAGTCAACAGCCTTTTTTACTGGTTCCCACTTTTACTCATGGTATTTGATGTCAGTGGTCACCCCACCTTGAAAATATTCTGCTGGCTTCTGTGATCTTGTACTTTCCTGCTCATAATTTCTTGCTCCTAACTAGGGTTTGGTGAACAAAACTTAGAGTCACACTCACTTTTAGGGTCAGGCAAGTGCAAGGTGTTCAGACTGATATATCTGAATAATCGAGACCAACTGTATTTGGCACAATGAAGAGTAAAGGTATTCTGCCTCCATTTCACTTACTCTTTTTCCATGGCAGAACATATGGCAGAGATTTGGGAACTCGCATGCCTGAAGCCAGGTTACTCTTATGTTCTGTAACTATGTTGCTTGCAGGGCTGGAAAAAGAAAGATGAATTTGACTATGTCGGCAAATCTGTATTATTCAGGCAGGCACATACAACACAATCAAAATGTGTTTTTTGTAATTTGGGGGAAAACAACAACCTACATTCATCTAAACACATTTCCATCAAAATGTTCTGCAATTAGAATGATTACCATTTCTCTGGAAAGCTCCCTGTTCTGCACAGGCATTAAGATGGGTCTAGCTTTTTTCATTTTCTAGAAATTGAGATAAACAGCAATGCCATCTACTGTTCAGTTGTGTGACAGGCTCATCAACTCACTCAATAAACCTAAGAGATACAATAAAATGCCAAGACAACCAACCCAATGCAGCAAATCTCAAACTAAGGTAAAATTAAAGCTATAACCGATGGAAGTTTTAAGTTTTTCTATCTTAGTGCATTTAAAATAGTATATGCTTTAAAAATTGATAAGCATTCTATTTGGGGAAAAAAATGAAGTCTAGCAACTTATTCCTTCATTTCCTAATCCAGAAATACTCTCATTTGGGTTTGAAACTTGATCTTCCAAGGTTTGAGTCTTTGGTAGGAATGAGAAATCTTACAGATTCAAATTAGAAACACAATTAGTGGAAAGAAGAGATGCACTTTCTTTCCTAATAGGTACTCTGGATCTCCCAATCTCAAATAAAGAACCTTTTTTTTTTTTTGAGTTGGAGTCTCACTCTGTCGCCCAGACTGGAGTGTGGTAGCACGCTCCCGGCCACTGCAGCCTCGACCTGCTGGGCTCCGGCAATCCTTCAGCCTCAGCCTTCCAAGTAGCTGGAACTACAGGTGTGCACTACCATGCCCGGCTAATTTTTTTATTTATTGTAGAGATGAGGTCTCGCCAAGTTGCCCAGGTGGGTCTCAAACCCGCGGGCTCAGGCAAATCCATTCATCTCAGCCTCCCAAAGCACGAGATTACAGACTGAGCCACCGAGCCCGGCTTTTTTGATTTATTGTAGAGATGAGGTCTTGCCAAGTTGCCCAGGCGGGTCTTGAACCTGCGGGCTCAGGCAATCCACTCACCTCAGCCTCCCAAAGCATGGAATTATAAGCTGAGCCACCAAGCCTGGCTGAAATAAAGAGCTTTTAAGACTACCTTTTCCTCAGAGGTAGTTACCTAGAAAAAAAATGATTCAAGTGCTATAGCCAGAGAGTTTTTCACAGCATTAAAGTAATGTAAATCTAGCACAAAACCCAACGGAGACACAAGAATGTCTGGATTCCCTTGCTGCATTATAAGGTAGTATTTTTGCATCCCTAGTGATTAGCAAAAAGCACATGCCCTTTTTATGAATCAAAGAATAAATTAAAAAACACAGTCAAAATATCTAAACTAAGCCGGGCTCGGTGGCTCAGCCTGTAATCCTGCGCCTTTGGGAGGCTGAGGTGAGTGGACTGCCTGAGCCCGCGGGTTCGAGACCCGCCTGGGCAAGCAAGACCTCATCTCTACAATAAAATCAAAAAATTAGCCGGGTGTGGTAGCGCTCGCCTGTAGTTCCAGCTACTTGGAAGGTTGAGGTGGAAGGATCGCCGGAGCCCAGCAGGTCGAGGCTGCGGTGGCCGGGAGCGGCCACTGCACTCTAGTCTGGGCGACAGAGTGAGACTTCAACTCAAAAACAAAACAAAACAAAACAAAACAAAAATCTAAACTAAGCTACCACCACAGAACATTATCAAGGAAAAAGGTCAATTCATGCTTTGATGGCTTCTTTTTGGGTAACAGAACACTCTGATTTGGGGAGGCAGTGTTGGGAATGGTACCATTTTCTTTACCTGTTGTTGCCACAATAGTTAGCTGTCCCCCAGACAAATGGAGTGCTTGTATCTTCCCACACATCTGCCAAAGGAAACAAAACGCAGTTTGTGGTACTACTAGAAAAAACGCCAGTTCATGTTAGTCGAATTTGTAAGATGGGAAATAATATACCTAAGTTTGGAAAAGCAAGTAAAAATTGATCAAGTACCCTGCCTAAGTGGCACAGTAGCTGGAATTTAATTGAAGGATATAAACACAAGCGACATAAATAATAATAAACGTGCCTAGTAACAATCAAACACAGATGGTACGACACAATTTATGGAAAAAAAACAGATGTAACGAAGTGCTTTTTCCAATCAAGAGGGATCGGCTGTTCCACGTGTCTGCACAACGATACAAATGTGCTCGTTTTGGGGCCCAATAAAAATAATAAGGCGTTCCAAACAACATGGTGTGTTCATAAAAAAGGAAAATCTTCCTTCTGTCTTAAGCAAATGACTTGAGATTTAGACATTGCAAAGAAAAAGGTGTAGAAGCACTTCACCTTTATCCCAGTCTTCATCGCAAGGAGGGCACTGCCATGTGCTCTCAGCCAGAGTCTCTTGTCCAAAGTTCCTGGTTTGGTTGACTACAACACAATAGAGATTTGACATAAGAAGGGGATACTGCCAGGTTATTGTGTTTAAAGGGGTTAGTAGCTTAAAAGATTGCAAGATAGCCTAGTGGGTCTTTGTTTCTGAAAAATGGATAGTATAAAAGTTAAACAGAGGGATCTTATCTCTTTGCTGACAGAAAAAAAAGAAGCAGGAACAAATATGTTTACCACATTTATGGCAATCGAAGAATTTTTTTTTTTTGAATTTGAGTGCAGTGGCATAATCACAGCTTACTGTAGCGTCGACCTCCTGGACTCAGGCACTCTTTCTGCTTCAGCCTCCCAAGTAGCTAAGACTACAGGCATACGCCACCATGCCCAGCTGATTTTTTGATTTTCTGTAGAGATGAGGTCTTGCTATGTTGCCCAGGCTGGTCTCGAACTCCTGGGCTCAAGCAATCCTCCTGTCTTGGCCTCCCAAAGTGCTGGGATTCCAGGTGTGAGCCACTGCACCTGGCCAGAATTTTTATTTTTAGATGAATTATTAGTAAAATGAACTAGCCTGTTCAGAAGAGAAAGCAGTCTGACACACACAACCTGACAACCTATTTCTGCTATGAGATAAAAATCTGAAAGGTGGAGAAGTATTGTTCTTCTGAAACGATAAAAGGCAAAAGCCAAGCTGGTAATGTAACGTAATATCAATCTGAAGGCATTACCCTCTAGCCCTGAAAAATTTTAACTAATCAGTCCTACCAACATCTTGTTCGATACAACTTTTGTCTTCACAGCTTGAGATATGATGACTGATTTCGGCCCGAGGAACCTGGTGGCGAGCATTGAAGGGACAAGTAGCCAATTTGCTTGCGACATCAGGATGATTCTGTGGAACAAAAGTTAAAGGATCTGTCAGTTCTCTGCATCTCTTAAAGTCAAAGGGGTGTAGCTCAGCCTCATTCTATAAATGGCTCCCCTAATACTCCTTGTCCAAGAAACTTCTGGCTTAACTATAATAGGTAAACTCATAGTAGAAAACTAAGAAGAAATTACTTTTTGCTCATATAGACTATATAGACATTATTTCAAAATCATCAAAATATAAGTCACTTTGTTATGATTGTAGAGATTGACAATGCAGATGTTATGGTTTTAAGTGGTTTATGTAGAGCAGAAATGGTGAATGCAGAATTGGGTATTTGATCTATATCTTTTCCCCGTTTATTTCTCAGAGCCACAAGATTCAGGCAGCACAGCCTGTAGTGATCAAGTTCTCTGGATGTCTCTGAAAGCTGATATTCAGGATGAACAGCAACACTCAAGCACGCTCTTAGTCTGCATTGCAGTAGTGGCCCTGCTATTGCAACATGACAGTGTAGAAAATAGCTGTTGTAAGGAAGCCGCAGAAGAGGCAAACCAGTGGTTTTCCAGATTAACACAGTGACGTTTACTTAAAGTAATGATGCCTGAAATGAGGCTCTGAACAATCTGACCTTTATTTCAGCTATTTCACTAAGGAAAACCCAAATGACAGTGTCTACTTTGCTGACCAAGTTCCTAATTGAAGAAAAAAAAAAAAAAAGAGGGTCTGATATCACCCAAATCTTATGGCAAATATACCTGCAATTAAGAAATTTATTTATTAGAGAAAAAAAGATATGTCACAAACGAAACTCAAAAAAATAAACATAATGTGAAATGGGGAGAAGGCTGGAAAAGCATAGGACAGAGAAACTTGTGAGGTTAGGAATCTCCATCATTTTCATAAAGAATATCAGGCATTCAATGCAGAGATTTTATGGCCAAAGATGAAGAACATTAGAAAAGGGGAGTTATGATAGTGCCTTTTTACCACTTGGCTCCCTTTCCCAATTTTTTATCCTTGGGAAATGTTTTAAGAACCCAGGGGAGGATGTTGCATTGGTATCTGTTAATCCATATTGTCCAGGTTTAATGTTAAGGAATCCTTGCTCTAGAGATTAAAAAGAGCTAGAGGAATAATCAAAGGCATATTACGTTTCCAGGATAAGACCATCTTGAGACAGGGTCTTGCTATGTTGCCCAGGCTTGTCTCGAACTCCTGGGCTCAAGTGATCCTCCTGCCTTCCCCTCTGACAGTGTTGGGGCTGCAGGTATGAACCACTGCATCCTGCTGAGAAACACTTTTTAAAGGATGTTGAATCTGAATTGCATGCAGTTTGGGTTAAATACCAAAACTGTTTTCCAAGCATAAATCCCGGCAGAATTTTGGTTTCTGTATCTGACATCTGCATTCTGACATCCCTGTTAAAGTGCTTCAATTAACTCATTCGTGACTGCAAACGTGAATTTACATCATTCCAGATTCTGTTCTGGTTGCTGCTGATGTGAATTTACCTATCGTGGAAGACTGTCTTTTTGGGTTTATAATCCGAATAAAAATATAAAGTACAGAATGCTAGTTAGAGTAGTGTCTAAGGCAAATACTGGATATGTCTGCAACTTTCAGCTGTACTGTGAAAAAGGTGACAATTTCACTTGTGCTTAACAACAGAAGTTTGAACATCTATTGTAATACTATAAGAAAAGGATTGACAGTGGTGGGAAACTATGTGGGGGAGGAGGGAAGGGAAGGAAGGTGGGATTAAGGATAGTCAATATCTGTCTGGGGACGGGGAGACACCCCTTATCAACAAGGGTGCCTGAACGAAACATGTTTGTATACATAACCCTTAACTGTACCCCACAATATCAAAATAAAAAATACTGATAAAAAAATAGAAACCCAGTAACAATGCATTACCCCGCAGTTTTCTAAAACCTTTTGAAAAACCTATTTAAATCATCCATCCGTACCACACCGACCACCTTTCTCGAGTCCTAAACTCACACTGCTCTAACTAAAAGGGGCATCTTTGTAGTCGAACTATCTACGACTTTCGAAACTTTGTTCTCCACCTCCTCCTGCTTTCCAGACGGAACATTCCTAATGTGTTTAGTCTGTTCTCACTGGGGGATTAAATGTCCTAATGTATGGAAAACACCAAGCAGGAGAGGGGCGCGAAGGAGGAATCCAGGCAATGCCTGCATCCTGACTTTCTTCAGCTACTTCGTCATCTACAAGGCCCGCTCCAGTCCACCGCCACTGCCACCCTTTGCTGCTTTCTTAATCACATTCATTGCTGTGCCCCCAAGTGACAAGGCCAGGTGGTGCCCTCTTTACCAACACAGCCAAATGCTCATACTGCAAGCATCAACTCCAGCTGGCACCATGGAAAGCATTGCCACAGCCAGA
Source organism: Tarsius wallacei (assembly GCA_963574415.1). Classification (NCBI taxonomy): domain Eukaryota; kingdom Metazoa; phylum Chordata; class Mammalia; order Primates; family Tarsiidae; genus Tarsius; species Tarsius wallacei. Next base: position 837 of record CAUYQG010126840.1, on the reverse strand, counting down.
CACCCTCAGAGCCCACTCTTTTCTCGGTCGTCTCCAAGCTCCCGTGATATGAATATTGTAGCAGAGGAGTTATTATGGTCTTGTATAACCAATGTTGAGAGAGAGAGAGAGAGAGAGAGAGAGAGAGGGGAGAACCTGAGCGCAAGTGAAAGAACAGGGAAGATTTGATACAGGTCAACCAGACATGGGAAAAAAGCAATCCCTTACTCTGCAGACAGAGGCATCCAAGCAGGGGACATGAGTCTTTGGACAAAGGACTATGTCCATTAGGAAGGACACTGACGTTCACTTCCTGAATTTGTGCACAGGGGAAGAGGGAATCCCATGGAACCGCAAGACACCATCTGTGGGTGCACGGACACGGTGTTTCCAGAGGGGCGTTCATCCACATCCGTCAGTGTCAGGTGTGTGTGCCCTAAGGTTCAGCGATTCTAGATTTAGGAATCTAAATTACAGAAAGGTTTAATGTGGCCGCAGAGATGTACGAAGATGCTCCTTCCCCATCGTTCACAAGGGAAGACTCTTGGGAATGGCTAAGTGTTCGTCAACAGTGAGTGACGAAATCAGCTAGGGTCCATCCATACCTTGAAAAACAACTAGGTAGAGATGAATGGAAAAGACAGGTGTAGTGATGTATATGAAAAGATCTTAAGAATACAGGAAGTTAAAAAGGTAGGTGGTGATAAGTATCATTTTGGTTTAAAATTTATGTATGTATTCACAGACATAGAAAACCACTGGAAGGATACACTGTTGTCTAAATGTTTTGAAAGGGGTGAAGAATTGTCCCTTTGTATGTGCTTTGAGATTGTTTCAATTTGTAACTAAAAATAAATC
>CAUYQG010126839.1:0-21835 GCA_963574415.1 Tarsius wallacei | reverse complement strand
ATGGAATACTACGCAGCCATAAAAAAGAGCAAAATCATGGATTTCGCAGCAACTTGGATGGAACTAGAAACTATAATACTGAGTGACCTCTCACAGAAACAAAGATCGGAGTATCACATGTTCTCACTCATATAGTGAACCTTGAACATCCAACGTAATACTATAAGAAAATGACTGACAGTGGTGGGAAATTACGGGGAGGGGAGGGGAGAGGAGATGGGATTAATGATACTCAATATCTGTCTGGGGATGGGAAGACACCTCTTATCACCAAGCCTGTCTGAACGAAGCATATTTGTATACCTGATCCTTAACTGTACTCCACAAATATGATAATAAAAAATACTGGAAAAAAAAAAGTAAAATTAGTACAGTTTTGTGGAGGCTTAGCAGGCAGACTTATTAGATGATTAGAAATATTGTCTCTACATGGTTAGACCGTAAAGCTCATTCCCATATGAGAAGTCAGTTATGAAAATGTGTTTAGAAAATTAGAGAAAAAAATCAATGTGCTTCCTATAGACGTGCCACAAACAAAATAAAACCACAACAAACAAAGCAGCGGCTGGCTCAGAAGGAAACTGGAATACAGAGTAATGCCTTAGTCAGATTTCTAGCTTTTTAAAATGAAAGTGTATATGGGTGCTTAATCTGGCACCAATAGTCAGAGAGATAACACATTCCCCCTTAGTATGATGAAGAGAGGAATTCATTACTCTGGACCTCTCTTGGTAGTCCCTGGGGACTATGAATGGTGCTTCCTGTGATTAGTACTTATTCTAAACTTGGCTTCCCTATTCTGCAAGAGAAGTAACCTGAGAAAGTAAAGTTGATGAGTTGAAACAGTGAGTGCCTTGATTAATTTACAGTCGTGAATATATTTATTCTGATCGTGCATGAGTTGTAATGCTATCTATGCAAAATAATTGGCAAGACTATATATTATACTTGCCAACCACAATCCTCTCATTCCCAGAGCAATGATCTCCTTGAAAATTTGAATAAATAATTGAAACATCTGTTACATATCGTTATATCAAAATATTTTATTTTTCTTCTACTTCTGCATGAAGTTTTCTCAGTTGGGAGATTTCATTTTCAAGTCTATTTCCCCATTAAGAGTAAGATATGAACCATTCTTTTTATGACATTGAAAAAGATATGACCAAAGACAAGACAAATGGTAGGTCATTGCCAGTTATGATTTCTCCCTCGGGTTTCATTGGGTGTTTCTTATCTACAGATTTTTCCAGAAGATTAACTAAGGGTTTTTGAGAGGATTACTGGAACTGTGTTTTTTTGTGAGGTAAAAATGAGGTTCTGAGAGAGCAACAGAGAATTCTTAAGACAATGTGATTTCCACAAGGAATAATCCCAATATTCCTCTCCTGTCATGACTTTTTTCCTGTGGCTTCAAATTCTCAAAATGTCTATTTTTCAAGTACTGACATTACCCCCACAAATTCATGACTTCTTTGACAAATGGTAAATGGGGAGGAAAAGATATATCAGGCTCTGAAGAGTTCAGGATATATCAGGTTCTGAAGTTCATATTGTGTAGGTTGTGGTAAAGATCTGGCCATTTCAAAAGAGCAGTTAAAGGACTGTCTCATGGTAGGGCCCCATTTCTTAACCCATATTAATACCCTATCTGGAGGAAGTAGAAGATGAGGGATGCCTATGAGGCATTTCATAATTATGTTGTTTCATAATTATTTTACACAACAGAGGAACTCAATTTTGTTAAAGGAAAACCCAACGCAAATGAGAAATGCCAGCTATGCCACCCAAAGAACCCAGCTTACTGCTTCCTGGGGTAAACTCTGTGCTGGGCCTAGACTGGTGTCATGCAGACCTATCAAAATGTAACTCAGGTAGAATAGATTGACGTTTTCAATCAAGGAGAGTTTCCTATTGATCTTCACATATAGCAAATATTTTTCATGTCCTCACCTTAGAAAGTGTTTGTTCCCTGACCAGTTTCTGGAACTTATACAAATGATATTTCTTGTGCTGTAATTTTGGAATGCTGACCCATTGGAGAATACATCTTGGTAAGAGATTATTCCTTTATTAGACACCAAGACTAGCTATTTGAGAAGACTAAGTCCATTCTGGAACATCACTGATTTTGTAAAAATCACTACTATGATATTATCTTGCTGAATGAGTAAATAATTTAACAGGCATGAATTATGGATGGGGAAGAACAAGTAAAGAGAAAGTTTTTCTGCCCCTGAATTTTGCTAGTATTCGCTTGTACATTTTACTTAAGATTAGTATTAAAATGTGTTTAAATTCTGTGTTTGGAAAGGTGGCTGTGATGAATTTTTCAGGTCAGCCTGGGCTTCCAGAGTGTCAGCTCAATGGGATGGTCAGCCAATCCCCAAGAGAGTGGTCTCAAGGGGCCAGTAAGCCTACCTCCGGAAGTGTTGACTTTAACAAGCTGGCAAGTCAGACCCTGAGAGTGTTGCTGGTTCCACGGGCTAACAATCCTAGCCCCCGAAGTGTCTCAGCTTAAAAACATGAGTAACAAAAAAAAGTTTCCAAATCGTGATACAGATTTTTCAAGTCAGCCTAGACTTGGAGAGTGTCAGCACCATGGGTCGACCAGCCAAACCCCAGAAGTGTTGGCTCTAGTGAGGCCAGCAAGCCAGGCTCTGAAAGTGTCTCAACTTCAGAGTCTCACCTTCTTCCAGCAGCTCTCCTGATTCGGCTAACTCCATCGGCTGACAAGCCTGCTTCTGGGGCGCATGGCTTTTCGGCTCCCACGGTCTTCTGCAGCTTTTGAGGAGAAAATGCCCAGGAAGAATAAGAAATAGGCACAGACGCAGAATATCAAAACAAGGTGCATTAAAAAGAACACCAAAAGACACTCGAAGGGGTTGGCCTGTCTGGGGTCGAAACCCAGTGCTTACATAGCTCTAAGTCCAAGCCGATTGGCTAGCACTAGCTGTGAGCTGATTGGTCCATGCTAATGTTCTGATTGGTCAGTACTAAGGACCAATCGACAGGAGGTACGGGCCTAATGGTGGGCTGATTGGTTATTTTTCAATCCCAGCAGTGAGTACTTAAGCTCTTGCTAGCGAGGCTCACAGGGAGCTTGTATACCAACTCTGAGCCTGAGAGGCCTTTGGGAAGTTTGCTACATTGTTATGGGTGGACTCATCCTGTCTGCCTGCCTAGTCTTTCTCTAGCTATCTTCTATCTCAGTAGGGTTCTTGGTTATACTAGGGTGCTTAAATCTATTCCCTAACGTGGTTTTTTTACATGTTACAATATTTGTGAAGAGATTTTTGACTTGTAATTCTGGTATTGACTTAACACCTTTTATCTAAGAAGGAGAGCATGTCTGAAAAGTAGACTCTATATTTTCATTACTCATAGTGAAAGAGAATTGTTCCAGTAATTGTGCTGGGCAATTCTGGAATTAGTGCAAGAGAATTAAAAGAAGGCAAGCTTTACACTAAGAAAACTTTGGCCAAATTTTATGAGAAGGAATAGTGAAATTATTTATATTGATATTATTGTTGAGATCTGAGAAGCTCTAAATACTGAGATCTGTGATAAACATCAAGGCAATTGAAGGATGTGAACAAGAAATGTTTTAATTGCAGAATGATAAGAATCTGATTCAGGAAAGTTCATTTTTTCCCAAAGTGTTTTGTTTGAGAATATACCATAACATGATAAAAGGATTTGCAGTAGCTTGAAACTGCTCGGGGGTGGGGGTGGGGGGTGGGTAGACATCAATAAGGGTACCTTATCTCACACCAGGCGAAAGTGAGTCCAAAGGGAGGCCCAAACTTTACCTGTACTATGACCACTTGTATACTCAATCCCAAATTGTACCCCACATCTTTAAAAAAAAAAGTAACCATTCAAAAACTGAGCATACAATTGAATGAAGCAGTTTGCTGGCCAAAGCAGGAGAGAAAAATAAAATCTTTTTTTTTTTCTTTTTGAGTTGGAGTCTCACTCTGTTGCCCAGGCTGGAGTGCGGTGGCATGCTCACAGCCACCGCAGCTCAACTTGCTGGGCTTCTGCTTCAACCTTCCAGGTAGCTGGGACCACAGGTGTGCGCCACCACACCCGGCTAATTTTTTTTATTTATTGCAGAGACAAGGTCTCTCCAAGATGGCCTGGCTGGTCTTGAACCCATGGGCTCAGGCAATCCTCTAACCTTGGCCTCCCAAAGTGCTGGGGTTATAGGCGTGAGCCACCACACCTGGCCTAAAAATAGAATCTTAGTACACAACAGCTCCTGACCTCAGTTACAGCCACCTGGTAAACATCAGGAGGAAATAATAGATAACAAAAAGGATAACCTTCAAACCAAATGAATAGCCTTGCAGTGTTATCAGTTGGATAAAATTTCAGGAAATCGCACGAGGTCATGTATACTAAATAGAGATGTTTACCATCTTGGCAAGAAAAAGTATCAGTAGAACACCTGCTTTAGCTAGGAAGAAGCCACCTTTTAAAGATAAGCTCCTGGCCCATCAGTTGGATTAATGGGGACTTTTCAGCTGTGTTTTTACTCTCCTTCCTTTAACTATTAATAAAGACAGTTTTCTATTACTTCTGGGAGAAAACTACACCTTTTCTAGTAGACACAATGTTTACACCTAAAATCTACTATTTTGTCATCATTAGTTTCTTAGAGTACACAGAAGATTTCTGTGGTTGGGTTCTCCAAAATTCATCAATACTTCCCCTTCCCTAGCCTATTTCTGTCATTAGAGCTCCCTGAATATTCTTGGTAACCCTAGCTTTATTAAACCCTATTAAGCCAAGATGTTATTTCCATAGAAATGGTCATCATCTCCTGTGGCTTAGATAAATTGTTTACAGATAACCAGAAGGAATACCAGAAGAAGGAGCATATTTCTTTATTGTATCTCCCACATCCAGTTTCTATATTGTTTATATCAGTTTTCTCTGATCTATTCAAAAGTCTCTGATATATTGTGGGTTATAGTTATACTGATTCAGGCTGATAAGTGTTCATTTGCCACTGATACTAAAAAACAAAGAAAAATAGCAAAAATGTTTTTGCTGATTCACTTAGTGCTCTAAAACAAAGTCAGGTCTGGCTTATAATGGATTATAAAAGCCTAAAACAAACCAGTGTACAAGACTTGTTTACTAGCATGCATACTTCATGGATAAAGCTACTATTTTGTTCAGGATCTAGGATTCAAAAACAAGAATTTTTCCTGATTTTTAGTGAATGACTTCCAATCTAAGAGTAATTCATGCCTCCTGTATCTTTAGTTTCTATTTATTTGTTTATTTTTGAGGTGGAGCTCTGCTATGCTTCCATTAGAATTCCTATATGTGAAAAGTTTCCTTTCACTTGGTGAAAGGAATGATATACTTAGAAGTCTGGCCTTATTAAGGCAACTTTAAACTTTTATTACGTTTTAAATCAAGGATGAGGTAGATTCCACTTCTATTCAATGTAAAGGTGATTTAATTGCTCATTTACTAGAAAATTACCACTAGAAAATCTGCATCAAAAAATTTCCCAAGAGTTTCCTTTGCTTCTATATACACAACTTTTTCAATCTCTGTCTTATTAGGGGGTACAGCATTTCTAAGGCAACTAGCAGGTCATCCACTTTCTCCCAGCCAAACATCAAGAAAGAGTATAGGAGTTTTGGGAAATGGTAAAATATCATCATGAGTTGTCTTAGTTCAGTTGCTATAACAAATACCTCAGACTGGGTAATTTACTAAGTTTATGAACAATACAAATTCATTACTTACAATTCTAGAGGTTAGAAAGTCCCAGATCAAGCCATAAGTAGATTCAATGTCTGGTCATAGCCCATTCCTCATAGATGGCTCTTTCTTGCCATGTCCTCACATGGTAGAAGGGGTAAGGTATTTCCCTTTAACCTTTTTAATAAAGGCACTAATCCCATTCATGAGAACAGAGCTCCTATGGCTTAATCATTCCTGAATGCCCTGCCTCTTAATACTATTGCATTAGGGGTTAACTTTTAACATATGAGCTTTAGGGGGACACCAATATAACTTCAGCAATGCTCACATTTCTCTGAAGTCCTCTTCACTATGCGTCTGGACCAAAGTTGAGGTGCTCAAATGTTTACCATAGGGTTTTACTCCTAATGCCATTTATATGCCTAAGAGAATTGACTTCCCTTGCTAAGTCACCATCCCGGTCTTCATGAATATTATAGCGGTAATTTTTAAAAATAAAAATAGGGAATTTTCTTCTGCCAATGGAATATATAATTATTCCTTTTCCATCTCCATCTTTTTAAGCATTTTCTTGTCAAACCTATTTATTATTTGTGAATCCTTCCTCTGTCTCCTTAGTATGTGAGTTAAACTTTTTAACCACTAAAGAGGCATCAGAGGGAGTGATGTCAGAAAGATGGGGGATTAGCAGGCCCCTGGCAATCAATCCCACAGAATCATCAATTTGACAACTATCCGTGGGTGGAAATGCCTTTGTGAGAGCTCCAGAATTCAGGAGAGAAGTAACAGCAGCACTCTATGGAATATAAACACTGAGAAGAAGACACATTAAAGACGGCAAAAAGATTTTTACTTTGCCTCTCCCATGGCTCCAATTTCTTTCATGGAGGTAAGAGAGAGGGAGGCGGAACAGTGATTCCCCAGCATGTTGGAATACTGCCCCAAAGTAGTGCACTTTTGTCTCACATTGCTCAAGGGATTGGGGCATTGATGCATTTGGATTACCTGGGTTCAATTAAGCATCAATAAAAGGGGTAGATCTCTCAGCAACCAGTGCGCAGATCTCAGCAGCAGATCCATCTGTTGAAGGACTCCAAAATTAGGTCCTGCCTGCCGGCTTGCAGATACCTCAGCAGGCCTTTTTTTCTTTTGGTTCTCAGCAATGGACTCAGCCTGCCTAGAGAATCTCAGTAGTAGGCCAGTTAACCCACAGAACTCAGCAGCAGATTCCACCTACCCGCAAACCCAAGCAGTGGCCTTACCCATCTGTGGACTCCAGAAGCAGGCCTGGCATGCCCATGGACCCCAGGCAACAGGCTCTACCTGACCATGGATACCACCAGTTAATCCACCCAGAACCACTAGCTTGAGATGACGGGTGAAGGTCTTTCTTTGCAGACAGAAGGCTCTTTGTAAAGACTGGAAGAATTGATTGCTTCCTCAAATGTGTAAACACCAACTCAGGGATAAAAGGATCATGAATAATCTGGGAAGACTGACAAAACAAATGGAATCTAGGAAAACTCCAATAACAAACACTAAATAAATAAAGATCTTTAAAATGACTAACAAAAAATCAAAATGGTCATCTTAAAGGAGGTAAGTGAATCATAAAAGAACACAGATGGCAACTAAACAAAATCAGGAAAACAGTAAAGGGAAAAATAAGAATTTCAACAAAGAAATATAAACCATTAAAGGAAAACAAAGCAAACAAAACAGAAATTCTGCATCTGAAGAATACAATGAATGAACTAAAAAAACTGCATAAAGAACTTCAACAACAACCTCAATCAAGAAAAAAGAATTGGTGAACTCAAAAACAGGTCATTTGAAATGAGTCATGCAGGGTAGAAAAAAAATAATAACCACAAAAATGTGGTAAAGGATACACAATATGAAAAGAAGTAAACTCTAACTACAAAAACACAATATGTGTAAAGCAGTAAAAGTATAGAATTTTTGTATGTAGTCGAAGTTAAGTTGTTGCCAGCTTCAAATAGATAGTTATATTTTATGCAGTCTTTGAAGTAACCACAAAGAAAAACCCTATAATAAAGATGCAAAAGAGAAAATAATAGCAACAAAAGAAGAGAGAAAAAATAACTGCAAAAAACAGAAAACAACAAACTGGCAATAGTCAGTCATCACCTATCATTATTTCAAACATAAATGGGTTAAACTTTCTAATCAAAATGTATAAGGTGGTTGAATGGAATTTTAAAAAAAGATCCAGATGTATGTGGTTTACAAGACACTTGTCTTAGATACAGGAACACACATAAGCTAAAAGTAAATGAATGAAAAGAGGGATTTCATGCAAATGGTAACCAAAGAAGCCAAAAAGGGCTATATTTATATCACACAAAATAGACTTTAAGTCAAACAATGTCTCTAGAGACAATAAAGGTCACTGGATAATCATAAAATAGTAAATTCTACAGGAAGATATAAAAATTATAAATATATCTGCAACCAACCTTGAAAAACCTAAATATACAAAGCAAATATTGAAAGATATGAAAGAAGAGATAAACAGCAGTGAAATAATAGGAGACTTCAATATTCCACTTTCAAGGATGTATAGAGCGTCCATACAAAAAATTAATAAAGAAATAGATGACTTGAACAATATAGGCCAAATGAAACTAACGGACAAATACAAGACAGTCCCCTCAACAGTAGAAGAATATACATTTTTTTCAAGGGCACATTGAACATTCTCTGTATCACATAAGTCAATAACAACTCTTAACAAATTCAGCAAGATTGAAATCATTCTAAATATCATTTCTGATAACAATGGAATGAAGCTAGAAATCAACAGTAGGAAAATTTACAAATAAGTAGAATTAAATAACATACTCTTGAACAGCCTTTGGGTCAAATTATTTTTAATTGAAAATATTTTGAGAAAAAAATGAAAACAGCATACAGAAGCTTATGAGATGCAACAAAAGGAGTATTAAGAGAGATGAAATAAGCCAGGCTCGGTGGCTCAGCCTGTAATCCCGTGCCCTGGGAGGCTGAGGTGAGTGGATTGCCTGAGCCCGCAGGTTCGAGACCTGCCTGGGCAACTTGGTGAGACCTCATCTCTACAATAAGTCAAAAATCAGCCAGGCATGGTAGTGCACAGCTGTAGTTCCAGTTACTTGGAAGGCTGAGGCCGAAGGATCGCCGGAGCCAGCAGGTCCAGGCTGCGGTGGCCGGGAGCGGCCACTGCACTCCAGTCTGAGCGACCGTGAGTCTCCAATTCAAAAGATAAAAATAAAAAAATTTAAAAAATAAAATAAAAGAGAGATGAAATAGCAAGACATGCCTACATTAAAAAAGAAAAAATATTTCAAACAACCTAACTACACTTTGAGGAACTACAAAAGGAAGAACAAAGTCTAAAGTTACTAGAAGACAAGAAATAATAAATATTAAAGCAGAAATAAACAAAATAAGGGACAGGAAAAAATGGAAAAACTCAACTAAATTGAGAAGTGTTTTTCTAAAAAAGATAAATAAAATTGGTAAGTGCTTAGCTAGACCAACTTAGGAAAAAAAGAGAGATGACTGCCTCTAATTAAAATTTCGGATTATTATGTCCAATATTTTGGAGTTTTAACCTGAACAAAGTTATTTATCTGTGGGATATATTGAGGTAAAAGAAGGATCCTCATGCAGTGGCTTACAAAAGACTAAATAAAATAATATTTGAGAGAAAGGAAGAGAGAATTAACGTCTCAGGTACCCATGCTGGCTAAAATTGAATTTATTAAAAGAAGTTATTAGAAGAAGTTTTTAAAATGAGCCTTAGTAGCAAAAGTACTTTGGTACAAAACTAGAAGTTGAAGTTGTATTTTTCCTGACTTCTTGTCACATAAGAAATATTACATTACATAATTTAGGCCTTTCAGTAATTTTTACATTTTTCCAAATAATATTTCTAAAATGCAAAACAGAGTCACACATGGTCTTTACCTACTATTGAAGTCTTATTCTGAGGCACCCATTGAAGAGTAAAGACTAAACTTCCAGTGTTTAATGTATTTGGCTGTAACTGTTTCACGACTAGAAGATAAACCAATCTGATGGTAGTCACTTTCCACATAAGTCCACATCAGTACTTACATTGTTATTATGCTATTATAACATACATGTTATTATGCTATTATAACAGCCCCCTAAATCTCCAGAAGTAATAGGCCCACATTTTTTTAGTAGAAGCCCAGATTCAGAAGAACCTCAGAAAGTATTGCATGCAGCATGTATCTGATGAGCGCATTTCTTTCTACAGCACCTCTATGACTTTAAGGCATTTTAAAAACATGTCATAACCCAAGACATATTTAACGGGGCAGAGTATAAGCTGTTAGGCTGAGAATGAATTTTATTCTCTTTGGTAACTTTTACACTACACTCTAATAGGAATTTCTCTACTTCCTGCTCAGTGAAGGGCAATTATCTGATAAAGTCTGGAAAACATACAAGAGAATAAGACGATAGAATATCTTACATATGTGTCTGTCTCTATGTGTATAGCTATACCCAGACACACACACACACACACACACACACACACATACACAAGCTAAGAATCAATATGGCATTACCTGTCAAGGACTTTCTTAAGCCAAATATATAATTTTGGAGACCCATCCTCTGAAAGCAATTATAAACGCAACAATAGGATCTCTGAATGTCTAAGGAGCAAAATACTGAAGTCATGGAGTAAAAGAAATGAGTCAAATAAGTGCTACACAAAGATAATCAGACCAAAGTGAGTATTAGTCGGCCTTTGCGTCTTTTGGCATTTGTTTGTTGTGCTTTTTGGGGTCAGAGTACAGTAAGTAATATGCTAGTGACAGATTTTCCAGGCCAGCCTGGGTTTACAAGATTATGAAATCAACAGGCCAGCCAGCCAAGCCCTGGAGAGAATCATCTGGAGAAGCTGGTAAGCATAGGCCCGGAAGTGTTGGCTCTAATAGGTTGACAAGCCACGCCCTGAAAGTGTTGCTAATTCGGTGGGCTGGCAAGCCTAGCGCCCACCGTGTCTTGGCTTCAGTGTCACCTTCTTCCAGAAGCTCTTCTGGTTCAGCTGGCTCCTCCTGCTGGCAAGCCAGCATCTGGGGTGCCAGACTCTCCGGCTCCAATGACTTTGTCCAGTTCTTCATGTGGCTATCTTCAGGCCAAAATTCTTGTTTTATACCCAGGAACAACGAGATACATTCACAGCCACAAAAGTGAAAAGCAAAGTTTATTAAGAAGACCAAAAACCTTCCACAGCCAAAGGAAAGCCAAAGAGGTTTCCAATTTGGAGATGAAAACTGGTGTTTATATAGCACTAAGTCCAAGCCGAAGGCTAGCACTAGCTGTGAGCTGATTGGTCCGCACTAGGTGTGCTGATTGGTCAGTACTAAGGATCAATCGGCAGGAGGTAGGGACCTAATGGTGATCTGATAGGTTGGGACTTGGCAGTAAGCTGGTTGGTTGTTTTTCAATCCCAGCAGTGAGTACTTGAGCTCTAGCTTGAGAGGTTCGTAAGGAACTTGTTTTCCAAGTGAGTGTGCCAGCGTGAGAGGCCTGTGGAAGTTCGCTACATTGTTACCACAGGATCCACCCTGTCTGCCTGCCTAACCTTTCTCCAACTATCTCCTGTCTCACTAGGATTTAAATGATCTGAAAGATACACAGATTTCTGCGGAAAAGAATATCCTTTTTTAAATTTACTTTTTATTTCTAGTCAATCATCTGTTAACAATTGTTTGTCATTAAACTACTACATGATAACTTTCTTAGAATAAATTGGGCTACTTACATTTCCCTTGCACCCTATTCTCTGTCTCATTTATTTGCATATAGATCTGCAAAAACACATATTATTTCCTACAAAATTAAAGAATTATTTTTGTAAAGAATAATCTTTTACCTTCTTTTTAAAAAAGTCAGTTTAAATTGCAGTCAAGTCACTTATTGATGCTGTTTCAAACATGTTAATTATCCCTGCTATAAATTAATTTCCATGATTTCAAATAAACCTAACTATTGTGAAGTGGCTTGTAGAGAGAGGTGGTCTTCCCCCACTGCGCTTGTTTTCTTTCATGTAGTGGGGGGAGACTCCACTGCACTCCACACTTCTGGTGTGTGTGTGTGTGTGTGTGTGTGTGTGTGTGTGTGTGTGTTATGTGTGTGTTTTCCTATTTTGTCATTTGTTGCTTTCCAGGAGAGAAGTACATTGATCTAATAGGTTTGGGAGCAGAGAATAGGCATGCCTAATTTAGCCACTTCCTGTACTCTTTTGGGACTAAGCTGGTTAGCAAAAAGCATGAGTATTTGATGTTTGCTATAGGATACGTTGATAAATGAGGTATTAGAATGTTGCAGGAGGCCAGGGCTAGAAATGATTTAGTGGAAAAAAATTTGTATAATTATAATGTTCGGTATTAGCACATCTAGATGACACAGGTATTTCATTTTTATTGGCTTGAAAATGGGTGCTTTGATTTCCTTCTGTTTTTCTCTTGTGTATGCTTTTTATCACACTAAAATTATGATGGGAAAGAGTTATAATATTAATTGTGACTATGGAGCAAGTTATATTAGTGGGTTTTAGCCAGATAAACAAAGTCGGTAGAATACATAAGGCGATTTACTGGAAGAAATTGGCTAGCACATTTGTGACTGGCTAGCCAAGTTTAAAATCTATATGGCAGCCATCAGGGAAGGCATATCTGAACTCTTAGGCTTGAGCTGGAATTACTGAACAAAGGTGAAATTTCTTCTAGGAAGCCTCAGTTCTACTCTTAAGGTCTTTCAATGAAATGAATCAGGCCCACTCAGATTATCTAGAATAATCTCCCTTGTTTACAGTTATCTGATTATGGACTTCAATTACATCTGTAAAGAACATTTACAGCAATATCTAGATTTGTGTTTGATTGAATAAATGGGAACTGTGTCATAGCCAAGTTGACACAGAAGACATTGTTTTACTCATCACTCAAGGTAGGGAAAAAAATGTTTAGAGTTTAATGTTAGCACATGTTGGTTGAAGTTCTATTGAGAAACATGGATAGTGGCATAATCTTTTAGGTATCCAGTGTCTACAGTTCTGTCTGAAGGATATCAATATATTTATTTATTTTAAATGGTTGCATATATCACATGTGAGACAAATATATGTGGGCTTCAGCAGAAGTGTAAGAAAAATTTCAGCAAATTCCAGGTATAGGTATTTGGGAAAAAACATGAGCCTTAGGTTTCAGGCTGTTCTAGAGAAAACAGTGCCATATCAAGTCCTTTTAAATATTAAGGGACTTTAACATCATTTTCTCTCTGAATCTTAAAGAGAAGTGAGAGGTTTTTTTTTCTATTCAGCTCACTAGTTATGTTATAACATTTTTTTTTCAAATCTGGTTGCATTAACAAACCAGGAGTATATGATCAATGGACTTCTCTTAAAATGCTGGGCCTAACTGATGTTTAAAAATGTAAGAACAAATACACAGTTTTTTTACACACACACACACACACACACACACACACACATGCTGGGCCTATCTAAAAGCAAAAAAAAAAAAAAAAAAATCCAAAATCTTCTAATAATTACTGGAAATTTTTAAAAGATACATTTATTATAGTTGATCAAAGAAATTGTAAAAATTCATTCTATATCCAAAAGGCTTCTCCTTGCCTAAAACAAGATGAAAAATGAAAAGCATTTGCATATGTTAGATTAAATTCAGAAGAGAAGTAGAGTGAAGATGCTCAAAGAACAAATAAACCAAAAATAAATAAAGTCCAGGTGAAACGGATCTCAGAATATGTCAACAAAAACATATTCTAAAGAAATATTCTACAAATAACTAGAACAATAAAATTCTGTCCATTTCATAATGAGTTACAAATAAAAGCATGAAAAACACTGTTATAAAAGTGTCTTATGGCTGGGCTCAGTGGCTCAGTCTGTAATCCCAGCACTTTGGGAGGCCGAGGTGGTTGAATTGCCTGAGCCTGCCGGTTTGAGACCCACCAGGGCAACTTGGCGAGACCTCATCTCTACAATAAATCAAAAATTAGCCGGGCTTGGTAGCACATGCCTGTAGTTCCAGCTACTTGGAAGGCTGAGGCAGAAGGATCACCAGAGCCCAGCAGGTTGAAGCTGCGGTGGCCAGGAGCAGTCACTGCACTACAGTCTGGGCAATGGAGTGAGATTCCAACTCAAAAATAAATAAATAAATAAATAAATAAATAAATAAATAAATAAATAAAGTGTTTCATAACACTTTATAAGAAAGTAGTAAAAGGGGGGAAACATACCAAAGTAGGGCACTCACCCGTGAAATGTATCACAGAATAGGAAAACATTCTACTTGAAACAACTAGCGCATGACAGAGGGTTGGCAGAAGGTGGTACTACTGAAGTATAGTGGGTAGAGGCTAGAGAGGTTACTAAACAGCCTATAGTGCAAAAGTAAATCCTAACATCACACAATTACTGGGCCCAAAATGTCAATAGTGTCACCATTGAGAAATCCTCCTTTAAAGGAACAACAGTTTGTCATCACAGCATGTTGACAGCACCCTTGGTCAGGATACCTAGACCTAGGCTTGGCGAGGATTGGTGGCCAGGAACCTTATATTAATATTTTATTCCTGTAGCTCATTTCTCCATTAGAAATTTTTAAGACACCTATCACTGTGTTATCCTTTGATAAAGAAGGAGAGCTCTCAAAGGCCAGCTGGGGCAATGCCACCTCACAGAGATTCTACTAAACCGGACGGCTGAAGGCCTAAGGTTTGGAGCCTACCTCCTTGGACACGTGGGAGACATGCTGTGAAGATGGCTGTGAGGCCTAGATGGTGGTTCCTGCTACTTGATCTTGCCTGTGACAGATGGAGAGCCATGCACTTACTCCGAGGTGGCTGTGGAATTTGTTGACAAAAATATGCTATATCTGGTGTCGGGCAGATCCAGGAACATACAACTTTCTTATATTAACCTGTGTGAGCAGCTGTCAACTTATTGGGAGAGGAATTGTCTACAAATTTGGGGGCACATCAAGTATAGACAACTTGTTTTATTTACTTGGCTTTATGCAAACATATCTAGTTTTATCAAAAGGATTCCAATAAATTATTCAGGGAAATAATTTTACAAATTGAATAACAGAAGACTTTTGCTCAAAAACTAAAAAAAAGAAATATTTTTGAAATGATTTAGAAAACTGAGAATTTCATATGCAAATTTATTATAGTATATTAAATGATATGCAACAAATTACAACAAACTTAATAGCTTAAAACAGTACACGCTTATTATCTCAGTTTCTGTGGTTCAATGGTATGGACAAAGACTAACTGCATCCCTGGAAAGGGTACAATCTAGGTGACAGCAAGACTTTCAATCTCATCAGGGAATAGTTTTGTGATAATTAACATTCCAGTTAATAAACATGATGCATGCATTCAATTTTAAAAATGAAATTTAGTAAGACTTCAATATTTATATATTTCATGTTATTGTAATCGTTCAATGCTATTTGTTAGATATTTTTCTCCTCCAAACCTCATATTGAAATATGATGTCCAGTGTTAAAGGGGGAGCCTAATGGGAGGTGTTTGATCATGACGGCAGATCCCTCATGAAACAAGTAATGCCCTCTTTTAGGGTGCTGCTAGTTCTTATAAAGGCTTGTCATTAAAAAAAGACTGGCACCTCCTCCGCTTTCTTGCTTCCTCTCTTGCCATGTAATCTCTGCACACTTGACTCTTTCACCTTCAGCCACAAGTGGAAGCAACCTAAGGCTCTCACCAGATGGAGATGTTCAATGTTGAACTTTCCAGCTATCAAAATCATCTAAACCTTTTTTCATTCTAAATGACACAGCCTCAGGTATTCCTCTATAACAACACAAAATGAACTAAGACACAGAATATATGTATCGTGATTGGTATGCAATAATTAGTTAAATTATATCTTCCTACTTTATTTTGCTATGTAGTTATAAAACTGATTTTGATATTTTCCTTATATAAATGCACCTTGCTAAATATTCATTTTTCAACAAGATTTTTTTCAAATAGATAGCTTTAAAAAAAACCTGTCTCCAACTAAAGCCAGTTTGTTTTTTTCTTTTACAATCCACATTTCACTATTTATTTTCTTATTGTACTCCATTGGAGACCCAGAATAATCCTTAATGACAGTAGGAAGAGTGTGGGACATTGTTGCATTGCTGATAATAAGGTTCCTTTCTTTCAGGTTTTATCACAAATAATGGTTTAAAAGAGATTTCCTTGTTAGCTCAGGACATTTTCTCTTATTTTTAAGAATCTTATTTAAAATCATAAATACTTCATTTTTAATCAAAGGATTTACCTGCACACATCTGCTGAAGTTATTGTAGTATTATTCTTTAAAGTCTGTTTCTTTGGTAAATGATATTTAAATATTTTTTAGTATTAAAATATATTTGAATATCTGGGATGAGCTCAACTTGGTCATGAAACATTTTCATCTTTTTCTTTTCATACATTAACATATTATTTGATAAATTATTTTCAGTCCTGAACAAATATTCAACAGTGAGATTGGCCTATAATTTTCCATAGTCATATTGCCTATATTGGTTTGATATTGTTCCTATAACAAATGGTCACCAACTAGTGGCTTGAAGAAAAGCAAATCCATTATCTCAGATGTCTACAGGTCATATATTCAACATGAATCTCTGGACTGAAACTGAGGTGTCAGCTGAACTTCATTCCTTTCTGAGGACTCTAAGAAAGAATTGACTTCCTTGCCCTTTTCAGCTACAAGAAGTTAATTACATTCCCTGGACCCTTCAAAGCCTGCAATGGTGAGTTAGTTACTTCTTATGATTGTCTCTCTGATTCTTCTTCCCTTGTCACAATATGATCACAACCAGAAGAAAATGCTCCACTATTAATGACCCTTTGTGATAAAATTGGACATAGAAGATAGTCCAGGACAAGCACTGTCTTATAAAGTCATAGATTAACAATCTTAATCTTTTCTGTCACCTCTGCCATACAATGTATTCAAAGGTTCTCGGGATCAGGATGTGGGCATCTTTGTGGGCCTATTATTCTGAATACATTATTCTTGTTTAAGGGTATCATCAAGGAAGATAGAAAAAAAATATGTAGGTTATTTTCTGTCTGTGGATTCACTGGCTGTAGAAATGTCCTGTAATGTCAGTAAGAGAGAAAGAATACAATAAAAAGCAGAAGGAAGCAGAATTGTTGGAATAAGAAATAACCAAAATGGATTTCTTTTTCTCTTGTGAAAGACTTGGTGTGACATGGGTTGATTCAAAAATAGCCTGAGCCAAATAACAACTTGTTTCTATTATTACACATTTCAGTACTGTATAATGATACTTTGTGCCCAGGTGGTTTAAAAAGTTGGGGGAAGGAATGGTGGAGAGTCAAAAGAATAACCAACATCGTAAAATAAGAAGTCTTTATGATACCATATTTTATAATTTCAGTATACAGGAAGTCCCCTATATACAAACTTTCAAGTTGAAAACTTTCAAAGATGCAAACATGCATTCACATGTCCAATCATGCAAGTTAGTTCACATGTATGGTATGCATTGCCATGTGTGCATCCTCTACAAATGCTTGTGCTTTTGTGTACTTTACTGAACAGTACTACTTGGTTTTTTTATGTAATATTTGTTTGAAAAGTATTATAAACCTATTATAGAATGGTACTATATAGCAAATTGTGTCAGTTGGGTGCCTAGGCTAACTTTGATGCACTTACAAACAAATTGGACTTACAAATACCTTTTCAGAATGGAACTCATTCATATGTAGGGGACTTACTGTACTTAGAGTATAAAACCTCAAACAAAAATGAAAACACATTCTCAGAGTCTTAACTGTGTATGATGAATACCAAATAGAATAAGAACAGGACAAATTGATTAGAAATATCAAGCCACTGGTTTCTGTTGAAACGTGATGTCATCATAAATATGTTCAAGAGAGACTGCAGACAACCTGTTGTCATTATTTGATACATAAACCACCACCTGTGGAAAAAATGAGAAAATTAGATTCTTGTAGTAAGATAATTAGGTGGGACAAATGAGTCTCACTTGCCTTGGAAACAATAGGATCACTTACTACCTTCCCTCTGCATCTTAATTTCTGGCAGGTCTATGCTCCCATACTTGTTCTAACCTCATTTTCAGGCCTCTAATACAATTACAGAGAGGATTCCCAAGGAACCAAAGAAAGAATACTCATCAGTGTCTGGAGACAGTCCTCTGAGTGTAATCAACCATTTCAATCCACCCCTATCTGTGCCATCTTTCAAAGATAAGAAGAATGTGTATATATATATATATTGGAGTGTGTTAATATTTTTGTTTCAATCATCACACACAATTTAGATTGTTATAATTTTTGTTTCAATTGTCACATATGTTTCAGAAAATTCATGAGTAGGATAATCTACTGTATTTATCCACAAAAAAAGTATACATTGGACAATATTTTTCTCTTTTTCTAATCTTCTCCATGAAGTAAATAGAAGACACACATGCACACACCACATAAACATAAGCGCGTGCGCGCACACACACACACACACAGAGAGAGAGAGAGAGAGAGAGAGAGAGAGAGAGAGAGAGAATAATCCATCAAAACACAAAGAGTGTTACCTTGTTGACAGAGCAGGCCACTCTGCATCCAAATATGGAGAGAGACAAAGCAATGCAGGCCTCCAGCAGAGAGAGGACTAGTATTCCAGTTAGAACCCCCTGTCAAATAAGAGATGAAACTCACAAGTTATAGAAGGGGAAAAGATTGGGTATATGTAATTTTTTAAAATGAATTTCTAACGCTAGTTGATGTCTTTACCTAGAAATTTCTTCTTAGTAGAGATCAGTGAGTTCTCTACTAATTCTAATACACTAAATAATCAACTTGAAAATGGATAGTTAAACTTTTACTCCTACACTCATGAGTAAAAACACAGCAGATTAGGAGTGATGTCAACAACATGGTGGACTAGGAAGATCTGTACCCTCCTTTCCTTACAAATATATCAAGTCAACAAAAATTCATGGGCAAATTCTCTTTGTGAAAAATCAGAGATTAATTAAAAGTCTTTTGAACCATGGGAGAATACAAAACCAAACTCAAATAATCTAGTAGGGAAATCTCAGACACCCTCTCACCAGAGCACCAGATCCCAGTGCAGGGCAACATGAGGAGGAAGAGAACACTTAGTTCACAATGATATCCATTGTAGGAAAAAGGCTAGTTTGCACATACAGTGTCCCAACTTTTCTTAGGGATCTTCCAGAAGATTTGCTTCTGTTTTGCAAGTCTTGGAACTCTGCTGTGTCTGGCATATTCTAGACATTCAGAGAAGAGTGAATACAATGGTGTGGGCTGGTAGACAGTATTGAACCTTTCACCTGCTCAGTATAGACTAAATGGATGAAAAATCTCAGTTCTCAGAATTTTCTCTGAGTAAAGAAAGACTTGATTCATATGCCAAGTGCTTCTATTTATGTGTACAAAATCAAGTGTCTGTCTCAATTCCCTTGTATCTCTGATAGGTCTGGCACAGTCTAGCCACCCAGACATAAATAAACTCAGTAATTTAGGGTAGTTGATCCAGAGATGTCTGCAAGCACAACACAGAAAAATATGCAAAACCCACAGCTAACTTTTCTCCCTGGGAAGGAAAGTAATTGAGAGAGAAGACCAAAATCTCTGGGCAGGATGATTGGGAGAGTCTTCTGCTGCACAGGGCCTAGTCCATGAAGACTGGAAGTGGTGCCTGCTTTTTCTTTTTCTATGTGCAGATAACAACACAATGTTAAGAAAAAAAAGAAACATTAAAGATGTTCCAAAAAAGAGAAACATGATACATCTCCAAAATTCAACTATTAATAAATTGAGATAGAGATCTATGGTTTATCTGACAGAGAACTAAAAATTTCAGTCATAAAGATGTTCACTGAGGTCAAGAAAACAATGTAAAAAAATCAGGCGGAAATTTTTAAAAAATATCAAACAGAAATTATGGAGCTGAAGAACAGAATAAGTGAACAGAAAATTTATTAGAAGGATGCAAACACAAAATAGATGAACCAGAAGAAAGTATTAACAAACTAAAGGTAGCTCACTGGACATAATTCAGACAGAGGAGCAAAAATAAAGAATAAGAAGGAAAGAAGAAAGGCTACAGGAATTATAAGAGAGCTTTCAGCTAACCCATACAATCATCACAGATGCTACAGTTTGGATACTTTACCCCTCCAAACTTTATTTTAAAATTTTATTCCCTATGTTGTAGGTGGAACCTAGATTGAGATGTTTGGGTTATGGGGGAGTTAATCTCCCATGAATGGCTTGGTGCCATTTTTACTGAAGTGAGTTTTCCCTCTATAAGTTCCCTCAAAGTCTGGTTGTAAAAAAGAGTCTGACACTTTCTCTCTTGCTCTTCTGCTTCCACTCTCACCATGAGATCTCTACATATATTGGCTCCCCTTTGATTTCCACCATGAATGGAAGCAAACCAAGACCCTCAGTAGGAGCATGTGCTGGCATCATACTTACTGTATAGACTGAAGAACCATGCCAAATAAACCTCTTTTCTTTATAAACTACCCAGCCTCAGGTATTCCTGTATAGTAATACAAAACATATTAAAACAATGGGATTTTCAGAAGGTAAAGAGAGAAGAACCAGAAAATGTATTCAGATAAATCATGTCTGAAAACTCTCCAAAACTGTTAAAGAAAATAAACATCACAATCCAAGAAACACAAACAATATCAAATAAGATAAATCCAAAAATATTGATGTTGACACCCATTATAATCAAATTGTCAAAAGTCAAAGACAGAAAGACAAAAAAATGTTTAAAGTAGCAAGAAAAGAGTGACATATCATGTAGAATTAATCCACCTAAAACTATTAGTGGATTTTTCGGCAAAATCTTTCAGGCCAAAAAATATTTGATGATATATTCAAGCAATGAAGGATAAAGACTGCTAAGCAAGACTACTATATCCATCAAAACAGTTCTTTTAATATGAAGGAGAGATAAAGACTTTCACAGAAAAACACAAGCTGAGAGAATTAATCACCAATAGACATGCTTTGCAAAAAAAACCCCAAAAAAACAAAAAAACAAAAGGAAGCTCTCCAAGTTGAATTAAGGGATACTAAACAAAGCATGATATCATAAGAAAGTACAAAACTTGATGGTAAAAATGAATATGTAGACAAATGCATAATACCACACTATTGTAATAGTGATGGGCAAATCACATTTTTTCTAGTATTCAAATTTAAGAACAAAAGTATTAGAAATAACTGTAACTAAAAATATCTTAAAACCTAGATAATATAAATAAATGTAAATTGTGACAACAGAGCATAAAGTGTGTGTGCATGTGAAGATAAGCTAAAATTTAGAGCTTTTGTATGCAGTGGAACCTAATTTGTTATCAACTTAAAATAAATCTCCATGTTAACAACATACACATACACACAGGAACATGCACCTGTGACTAATAAAATTTATACAGAATAAAAAGAGAAAGAAAAAATGCATATCGGTACAAAAAAATCAAGAAACACAAAGGCAGACAAAAATAAAGAAAAATACAAACAAAAGAAATATAAGACTAACAGAAAACAACAAAAACAGCAATAGTAAATACTTCTCTATGAATAATTACTTTATATGTAATCTGATTAAACTCCCCAAGCAAAAGGTATAAAAAAGCTAAATGGATAAGAAAACAGACCCAACTAGATGCTGTCTCCAAAACAAAAACAAACAAACAAACAAAAAACTCATTTTAGATTTAAGGATAAATATAGGAAGGGATAGAAAATATTATTTCATACAAATGATAATTAAGAGATTGGGGTAGATAGCATAGTCAAAGTAAACTTTTTTTTTTTTTTCTGAGTTGGAGTCTCACTCTGTCACCCAGACTGGAGTGCAGTGGCCACTCCCGGCCACCGCAGCCTTGACCTGCTGGGCTCCGGCGATCCTTCCGTCTCAGCCTTCCAAGTAGCTGGAACTACAGGCGCGCGCTACCACGCC
>CAUYQG010126836.1:0-18271 GCA_963574415.1 Tarsius wallacei | reverse complement strand
CTTGCCGAGACCTCGTCTTTTCAACAAATCAAAAAATTAGCTGGGTGTGGCAGCACCACCTGTAGTTCCAGCTCCTTGGAAGGCTGAGGCGGAAGGATCGCCTAAGCCCAGTAGGTCTGGGATGTTGTAGCCATGAGCGTGCCACTGCACTCCAGCCTGGGAGACAGAGTGACACTTCGACTCAAAAAAATCACTGAATTTTACTGACTGTAAATTTTTAAAATCTAAAGCAAACTCACTCAAAATTGCATAGTAACAGAGTAAATTTGAGTACAGCTGACAGGCCTGCCTCACTTTCCATCTACACAGCCTCCTGTAGCTAGTGGCTGTCATTTCATTCAGCACGTCATCCACACAGTGTTAAACAATAAATAGCCACTCAACAGTATATGCCTTACTGCCAAAACCAAATTTGATGCTCCCTACCTCTGGTAGGACTCTATTTATTAGTATTGGATAATTGCCCACAACTTGAATACACTCTCCAATTGTACCAGTGAAGCACAGGAATCCACCTGGAGAGTTAAAATTTAAAGGATCTGCCGGGCTTGGTGGCTCAGCCTGTAATCCCACGCCTTGGGAGGCTGAGATGAGTGGATTGCCTGAGGCCGTGGGTTCGAGACCCGCCCGGGCAACTTGGCAAGACCTCATCTCTACAATAAATCAAAAAATCAGCCGAGCGTGGTAGCGCGCGCCTGTAGTTCCAGCTACTCGGAAGGCTGAGGCGGAAGGATCGCCGGAGCCCAGCAGGTCGAGGCTGCGGTGGCCGGGAGCAGCCACTGCACTCCAGTCTGGGCAATCGAGTGGGACTCCAACTAAAAAAAAAAAAAAAAAAAAATATATATATATATATATATATATATATTTTAAAATATTAAAATCATACCATTTTTCTTTAAAATAGGATTTGACCGATACTTTAGAAGCCGAACTCTTGCCAATAATCGAAGAAATGTGTGGTTTGCAGAATTTTGGGAGGAGAATTTTGGATGCAAGTTAGGATCACACGGAAAAAGGAACAATCATATAAAGAAATGCACAGGTACTCACTTTAATGTTTTCCGTGATGTGTTTGTTTTAGTATTCCCTGATATATGACGTTTTTCTCATGGATAATGGTGAGTGTATCTTCTATTCTCTTGTGCCCCTTGTTACAGTTTTTCAGGAGGGCTGAGCATACACTGATCATTAAACAAACTTAAGTTTGTTCATTGGTTCTTATATTTGATCCTATTTACTGAACCTATACCATGTAAGAAGCACTTGACTTTCAATTCTATTTGAAAAATATTTGTTGAGTATCTACTTTGGAAAAAAAGTACTTTATTAAGTTTGTTGGGATACAGACAAATAAGTAAGACATAATATGGCTCTCTAGGAGTTCAAAATGTATTAAGTATCATAATTAGTTGCTATAAGACAGTATTTTTCAACTTTTTAGATTCATGTTGCCTATAATACTGTTATTTTTGATATCCTGAATAGCAGCTATGCTAGAACATCTGTGACTTTTTGATGCTTTACTTTCTGTAGCGTGTGCTTAATAATAATAATAATAATAATAATATTGCATGTGCATTCTTGAGCATACGAATAAAACTATATTTATTTACAGATACTATGATTGTATACATAGAAAGAAACAAGTATGGAATTTTAAAAATTACTTAGAACCAAGTAGTAAATTTTGCAAGGTTACACTATCAATCTAAACATCTATTTTTAAGTTATATATTCGAAACTAACACACAGAAAATGAAGTTTAAAGAATACTATTCCTAGCAGAATTTTTAAAAAACCTGTTAGAGCCAATTTTAACAAAGATACGTAAATCTTGTATACTTAAAACTATACAAGTTGAATGTATGTTTTATAAACAATTCACTCCTTCCTCTAGACCTTGCCCAGTATTTTGTTATGTTCTCTAACTTCACCTTACTTTTTTTTTTTTTAAATAACTGCTGAAATAAAAGATGTAACGTGCTAAATGCGAGAGCAGGCATATACACAGAGGGAGGACTAGAGAGTGGAAATAGGTGCAATGCTGGGGTGGAGTCTGACTTTGTGCACCAGGCGCCATTCCAGGAGATGGAGAGAGTGCAGAGGGACACAGTCTATGGTCATGGGGCTTGGATTCAAGTGTGAGGAGATAGACACTTCATATGTGAACATAAATTAGCACATACGCCCAAATGCTGAGATGTCTTACAAGAAATACAGCAGATTAAATGTGAGAGAGTGACTGGGTGGTACTGGGAGGGAGGGCAGCCATTGGATTGTGTGGTCCAAGGATGCTTTGCCAAGACGTTTCAGGACAGACCGAAATGACAAGAAGTTGTCAGTCATGTGCAGTTATGTTGGCAGTACATTCCAGGATCGAGGGCCAGGATGAGCCTCTTTTGTTCAAAATACAGGAAAAAAAAAAAAAAAAATCCAGGGATGTTGGCATGAGTACCATGAGTGAGAGGGAGATTGGTGGCCAACGAGGCCGAGGTAATATGCTACAGCCAAGTCAGGCATGGTCTAGTTCTTTCTAGAAGTTACAGAGTTGAGGAACGTGGGCTTTATCCTATCTGTAGTACAAAAAGACTTGAGGCTTTTTACCCGGAGAATTACTCAAATGCTTGGTTCAACACTAGGGGGTGGGGTAGTGAGTTACGGAGGGGGTCTGACATTAAATCTCTATCAGGAGGTCTAGGAAGATGGTGATGTCATCAAAAAGCAGAATTAACAGAGACAAAAAGCAGAACAAACAGTGGATATTTGGGGACTAACTTGAATTTGGTTCTGAGATAGCCCCATGGAACTATCCAGCAGGTGGCAGCATAAGGTCTGGGACCCTGCACAGAGTTCACTAAAATTCAAATTAGCGAGTCACAGAGATTTGGGAATTAAAGACAAGAGCAGAGAAGTAATGGCCTAAACTTTTCTCAGTCTCCTAGGCCAGTTGCATCTCTGCTCTTGTCCTCAAGGAGAGGATCTAGAAAAGGATGCTGAGACTGAGGGGTTTGGGTGAAGGCGATGCACTGGGAGTCAAGGTTGTCTCAGTCTCTAGGAGAGAAAACAGGTGCACAAAGTTTCAGTGCTGCAGAGAGGTGTGGCTGAGGACGTATGATATAGAGACGGAATAGGGAGGAGTTGAGAGAGAACAGCAGAGAGTTAGTGGAGGAAAGGATGCTGTTTCAAGAATTCTGGCAAAGAAAGAAAGTAGACATGATGGGAGAGCTTGAGAACAAATCAGGGGAGGAGATTTCTTTAGGATATGGCGCATTTAAGCATGTTTTCAGATAAAAGAGAAGAAATAACCAGAGAAAGAGATTAATTGTCGAGTAGGATCTTGACGGAAACTTTAAGGTGAGGCATTAAGATTACAATGTTCCCTTTAAATAATGGTATTTAGTTGAGGGGAAAAAAGATGTCTCAAACATATCCATCATCAGAGGGAATAGTTCTGTGCTAAATTTGGATACAAGTATCAGGGAAGTTCAGAAAAACGTATGTAAGCTCATGTTGTCCAATCTGAAGCTTTGGGGAAGAGATGAGTTTGGTAACAAGAAGGATCTGGGAAAGAACATCCAAAATGAGGGAAAAGCCGGGTCAGCAGGACAATAGCAGAGAGTAGGATGTGGCATGGAAGTGTGCGAACAGCAGTGAAAAGGTCCAGCTTATTGGAGAGAAGGAAGCACATCAAGGAATAGTGGGAACTAGAAGCAGGGGCTGTTTATCAAAGGGTTTTGAAGGGAAAGTTTTTACAGAGTAATGTATGTGTTTTTTTTACTGAGCTATATTTACTCTGCACTTGACTCTGAGTTCTGAATTCTATTATTTGGTTTCTTACAAATTCATATTCTATTGTTTAGACTGTTTTAGTGAAAATTTGCACGTTAATTGGTAGAAAATTAATTATGAACCAATCCTGTAGCTTTCTAATAGAGCCTTTCCAGAATAACCAGTTTCACCAAACTCATGTTTTCCAAGTTCGTTGAGGTACGTAGCTTTTCCTTTAGCATCTGTAGATGAGCTCTAAACTAGACACTTCCTTCAGCATCTGTAGGTAGGGTCTATACTGGTTACTTATTTCAGGCATCAGTACTGGACTGATTTGTTGCAGAATCCTGATTGGGTGGCATGTCTGATTCAGATTCCTTTTCTTTTTGAGGGTATTGCTAAAAGTGTAACAATTTGTCCAACTAGAACTATTTCTGGTGCAATGAAAATGGTGTTTACTCTAGTGCTGGGGCAAATGCACCCTTAGAGAATTGGGGCAGTAAACAGATTTTCATGCAAATTCCATTGTAGGTGATACCAAAATTACTTGTCTCTGTGTAGAAAACAAATAAATAATGACATGTTCTAACTTAATTTTTTAAAAAAATAACATGACAGTTTCCAGATGGTGCAAGAAGATATTTGTGCCCCAAATTACCATTATACCCAGTTTTAATTTCTATTTTAGGGGAGGAGGGAAGATGACCTAGCATGTACTTAAGAGGAAAAATTTATAGGAAACTTATTAGTAGAGGTGTCCAGGGATTGAAAATCGTTTTCAAATTTGGTTTTAAAAAGTTCATGTTTTAATGCCAGGTATGTGACTCATGCCTGTAATCCTAGCACTTTGGGAGGCTAAGCTTAGAGGATGGCCTGAGCCCGGGGACTTGAGACCAGCCTGGGCAACTTGGTAAGACCTCATCTCCACAATTAATCAAAAAGTCAGCTGGCCGTAGTGGCACGCACCTGTAGTTCCAGCTACTTGGAAGGCTGAGGCGGAAGGATTACATGATCCCAGTAGGTCGAGGCTATGTGTAGCTGTGAGGGACTCTCTGAAAGTGAGATAGCTATAGAGTCTTTTTTGTGCATTTTCAGCATCATTTGTGGTGAAATTTTACATTAGGTGACAGTATCTGTGAGCGTAATTATTTGCTTCCATTGGGGTTTTGGCAATGTATTTACATGGATAAGAGAGTGCTTCTCAGCAGGGTAGGGCTTCTGTCTTATCAATTTTCGGGAGATAGAACATCTTCAAGCAGTGAGGAGCATCTTCTTCCTGAAATTTACTCAGTTCAAACAGTTTTCTGAGATAATTTCCCCCCCTAGAATCTCAGGAAAGCTTTCAAAAAGATGTGATATTACTGCTAACTTTTGATTTGCTGGCCAAATTCCAAGTGAGGTAATTCTTACCATCCACTTAGCTATTTATGTAGTTATTATTGCTTCTGAGAGCTGCTGAGTTCTGAAAGCTACTACTACTTAATCCTACTTAAAATTCCCTTTGTCTTCCTCACGAAGAAAAAGAAGACTCTTTTATACTTGTTATCAGTGATGATGGGTGTTATTTTATAGACACTTAGCTGACCTCTCCCTCCCTCCCTCATGATACTCTCAGCCTTAATGCCTTTCCACTCTCTAAAGCCCAGACACCCACAGACTCTCTAGAGAATTGTGTCTTCCTCCTCTTCTCATCTCTACACGTTTTTCACACACCTATTTCCCCCATTCAGGCTCTGCCTCAGATCCTCTTCCGCTGTTCCCATTCTCACCTCCTTTTTTTCTTGTTTCTGTATTTTCTCTGATCTGTCCTTTATCTGACACTGTTTTGTCCAGCAAGATTCTCACTGGCAGTGGAGAGGTTTTTTTCTGTTTGTTTGTTTGTTTGTCAGAGGTTTTGCTTTATTTTTTAAATGACTGTAATTCTGATTTCTATCAGCAAGGACCTGATAATGAATATTGCAGGAACCTGAGTGTGTGGACTGAGCTGCTCATCAAAGGCCGGCTTCCTCTGGGCTCACACCGTGTCTTTGCCTTTATTTCTCCATCATGAAATGTGAATAACTCTACTTTATCAAAACAACATTCCTAGACTGACCCATGAATCCAGTCAGTTCCATATACCATCTTAAAACCTTCCTGTGTTTCATTCATTTATTCATTCATTTTTTAATTTACTTGTTTCTTCATTTTGGATTGCCCCTACCCATGTGCCAGGCGCTATGCTACAGATACGGAGGCAAAAGACCTCCGCTGCCCTCAAGGTGCTCACAAAGACATTGATGCTGCCTTATGGAATTTGAAGTGTTTTCTTTGTCCGTTGGGTTTTCTTTTTCAGACAGGAGGCTGGGGCACTGCTGCCTAGCCTGCATACAGCTGACACTCAGATTCTAAATGGTGGTAAGCATATGCTACACAAAATGGCCTATTGATTCTTATTTATGATGATAGAAATAGCAGTAATGGAAAAAGCAATGCACAAATATGTTTCTTCCCACAAACAAGCAATTCTGTCAGTGAACCAAATAGCAGGCTCAATAATTAGCTCTTTGAAATGCCTGTCAGTTTATTTTCTGGTGCCGGAGTAGCTAGGTTGCTTTTCAGGTGTGGTTACTTCTCAGCAGCTTTCTATCTGCTTTGGGAGGCCATGAAAGAGGGGAGCTCTCCCCCATTCACCCAGGACTCATGGAGACCATGAATTAATTAGATAGTTATCTGCGGGGATGGATTTACACAATTTGATTTGGTGATTCAGAATGAAAGAAAACCAAGATAATCTTCCCTGAATTAAAATGTGTTCTGCCATCCCCATTTGTCCTCTTGCCTAGAGTAAAACTCTGTCAGGGAGAATATCTTTACATTAGCACTATGAGGCGGCCATTGGCCCATATGTTCCTGTTCTTGGCAAACGATATAGCAGAACTCCCAGAATGACTTATTTATGCCATTCCTGAGATTTCATGTTGAATTTCAATAGATCCACCTGAGATGACAAAACAGGCATTGATTTCAGACATTCTAGATTTTAGAATGTTGAGCTGGGATGTAAAAATCAGAATCATTCTCTTATTTTCTAGATAAAGAACCTAGAACCCAGAGATGTAAAGTGACTTGTTGAGAAATTGCAATGTTAGCCTCAGAGCTACAACTAGAATCCTGGTCTCTTTTATTTGAATTTGTCCTTGACATTTATATCCTCCATTTATTTCATTATTTGCTTATTTTAGCATTTTTACCACATCGTTGAAAAGTATTTTTTTGTTTTTGCGCCTTATGATACTTTATGTATGATGCAATGCATTGCGGGATTTTAATCACCAGTTATAAAGTGAAACAAAAATAACATGTTGGTTGTTACCTAATTCTGTCTTAAGTAGTAAATATTTTAATATTCTTCATATTGATTTTCAATGATATATGTAGTTTTTGCTAGTGGGTTTTGAAGAGCATAAACCTTTTCATGCAGTTCCCTGGCCCCCTGCCATTTATAAGAATAAATTTAGGATTACATAAAGAAAAAAAACAAAGCAGGAGAAAATATCAACTAGAAGCTTCTAGAGCTCTAAGTCCAGTGACACTGAGTTATAGCATTTCACTTTGCTAAATTATTGTTAGTTTACTCATTTTTTTACTCCCTTAAGGAAAAAAAAATTCTGCCTTAAAGCAGCATGGGAAGTACTATAAGGTACAGTGGCATTTCTAGAACTTCAGTGTACATACAAATCGCCTGAACACCTTGTTAAATGCAGATTTTTATTGTATAGTTCCAGGAGGAGACATTCTACATTTCTTTTTGTTTTTCATTAAGTTTTATTCTATTATAGAGATGTGGGGTACAAGTAAGGATTAACTACACAAGTAGGCTGCATGAGGGTGAAGTTTCAGCCTCCAACCGGCCCTCACTCCCCCTGGTAGTGGACCAGGGGTACCCTTTGTATTGTCATGTACTTCCTTCCTTCACTCCTTCCCCTGGCAGTGCCCAGCCACTTCCAATCCCTCTCTTGTGCTAATGTGATTAATGTTTAGGTCACACTTATGAGTAAGAACATGTGATATTCAGTTCTTTGTTTCTGTGGTAGATCACTAAGTATGATGGTCTCCAACTTCATTCAATTTGCTGTGAACTCTATGATTTTGTTCTTCTTTATGGCTGCGTAATACTCCATCATGCAATGCATATGTACCACATTTTCTTTATCCAGTATACTTTTGATAGTCAGTAGGGCTGGTTCCATGTTTTTGCTTTTGTGAATAGTGTGGCAGTAAACATGAGTGTGCAGGTATCTTTTTGTAGAATGATTTATGTTCCTCTGGTTATATTCCCAGGAGAGGGGTTGCTGGGTTGGATGGAAGGTCAATTTTTAGTTCTTTTAGGAATCCCCACACTGCTTTCTATAGAGATTGAACTAGCTTGTACTCCCACCGACAGTGTAGAAGCATTTCCTTTTCTCCATACCTGCACCAGCATCTGTTGTTTTTTTATCTATTAATAATGACTGTCCTTACTGGAGTTAGGTGGTATCTCATTGTAGTTTTGATTTGCATTTCTCTGATGGTTAGTGAGGCTGAGCATTTTTTCAAGTATCTGTTGGCTGCTTGTATGTCTTTTACTGAGAAGTATCTGTTCATGTCCTTTGCCCACTTATTAATGGGGTTGTTTGTTTTTTTCTTTCACTTTTGTTTGCATTCCTAGTATATCCTAGATGTTAGGCTATTGTCAGATACATAATTTGCAAATATTTTTCCCATTCTTTGGGTTGCTTCTCTGCTCTCTTGATGGTGTCTTTTGCTATGCAAAAGCTTTTCAGTTTGATGAGGTCCCACATGTCTATCTCAGCTTTTAGGGCATTTGCCTTTGGGGATTTGATCAAGAATTCATTGCCTACTTCAATGAGCATAAAAATGTTTCCTATGTTTTCTTCTAGGATTCTTAAGTCTGAGATTTTACATTCAGGTGTTTGATCCAATTAGAGTTGATTTTTGTATATAGTGATAGGTGGGGGTCCAGTTTCATTCTTCTGCATATGGCCAGTCAGTTTTCCCAGCACCATTTGCTAAATATGCTCTCCTTTCTCTAGTGTGGTTATTGGTGGCTTTGTCCAAAATGAGTTGGTTGAGAAACCGAGTTTTTGCCTTCAGAATCTCTGTCCTGTTCTATTGGTCTGTGTACCTATTCTTGTACCAATAGCAGGCTGTTTTGATTACTGTAGTCTTGTAGTAATGTTTAAAATCTCTAGGCGTGATACCTCCCACTTTGTTCCTTTTGCTGAGGATTGTTTTGGCTATTTGTGCTTTTTTTGTTTCCATATGTATTTCTGTATTGTCATTTCCATGTCTGTGAAAAATGATATTGGTAATTTGATGGGTATTGCACTGAATCTGTAGATTGCCTTGGGTAGGATAGACATCGTGACAATATTGATTCTTTTGATCAATGAGCATACATGTAATATTTTTCCATTTGTTTTTGTCATCCTTGATTTCTTTGAGCAGCATTTTGTAGTCCTCATTGTAAAGATCGTACACTTCTCTAGTTAGGTGAATGCCAAGGTATTTCTTATTTTTTTTCTTTTTTGTGGCTATTGTGAATGATATTGTGCTTTTTATCTGTATCTCTATCTACTTGTTGCTGGGGTATAAAAATGCACCTGTCTTTTGCACATTTATTTTGAACCCCAATACTTTACCAGGGTCAATTATCAGTGCCTGGAGGTTTTTGACAGACTCCCTAGGGTTTTCAAGATATAGGATCATAGCATCCACAAAAAGGAATGGTTTAACTTCTTTTTTTTCCTATTTGGATACTTCTGATTTCCTTCTCTTGCCTGATTGCTCTGGCTAGGATTTCCAGCACTATGTTGAACAGGAGGGATGAGAGTGGCTATTCTTGCCTTGTTCCCATTCTTAGGGGAATGCTTCCAACTTCTGCCTATTAAGCCAAAATGTTGGCTGTGAGTTTATTGCAGATGACTCTTACTGTTTGGGGGAATATTCCTTTCATGCCCAGGTGCCCAAGGATTTTTATCAAGAAGGGATGCTGGCTTTTGTCAAATGCTTTTTCTGCAACTATTTATATAATCATATGTTTCTTGGTTTTACATCTGTTGATGGGCTGAATTCTGCTTATGATCTTGTGAACATTGAACCAGCCCTGCATTCCAGGAATGAAGCCCACTTGGTTATGGTAGGTGATGCTTGAGATGTGTTATTGGAACCGATTTGCTAGATTTCTGTTTAGAACTTTTGTGTGTATGTTCATCAAGGAGATTGGCCTGTAATTCTCTTTCGTTGTTGGGTCTTTGTCAGGTTTGGGTATCACTATAATGTTGGCTTCATAAAATGAGTTGGGGAGCATTCCATCTTTCTTGATTACCTGGAATACTTTCAATAAGACTGATATCAGCTCCTCCC
This sequence comes from Tarsius wallacei, assembly GCA_963574415.1. Classification (NCBI taxonomy): domain Eukaryota; kingdom Metazoa; phylum Chordata; class Mammalia; order Primates; family Tarsiidae; genus Tarsius; species Tarsius wallacei. The sequence goes on along the minus strand of CAUYQG010126836.1, from coordinate 8,095 downwards.
TGTATGTCTTGTAGAATTCAGCAGAGAAGACATCTGATCAAGGGTTTTTCTTGGTGGAGAAATGTTTTATGACTGAGTCAATTTCCTAGATTGTTAGTGGTCTGCTTAGAGTTTCAATTTCTTCTTGCTTCAACCTTGGGAGGTTGTGTGATGTCAGAAAGTCCTTGATTTTTTTTTTAACGTTTTCTAGTTTATTTGCACACAGGTGTTCATAGTAAGCTCTAATAATCTTTTGAAAATTTTCAGGGTCAGTTGTGACTTTGCCTTTTGCGTTTCTAATTGTGTTTATCTGGGTGTTCTCTCTCATTTTTTTAGTCAGTCTGGCCAAGGGACCATCAATCTTATTCTTTCAAGGAACCAGTTTTTGGTCTTGTTGATCCTTTCAATGGCATTTTTGTTTTCTATCTCTGAATCTGGGATTTTATCTTGGTGATCTGGTTTCTTCTGCTGAAGTTAGGATTTAGGTGATCTTGCTTTTTTTAGCTCCTTTAGGTGTGATGTTGGCTGTCTACTTATGATCTTTCTGTTTTCTTGTTGTGCATGCAATACTTTGATTTTTCCTCTTGACACTGCTTTCATGACATCCAAGAGATTCTGATAATATGTGTCTTTGTTTTCATTTGTTTCTAGGAATATTTTTATTTCTGTCTTAATTTCTGTGTTGACTCAGAAGTCATTCAGCAGCATGTTGTTTAGTGTCTATGCTTTTGTGTGTTTTGGGGGATCTTGTTGGTGGTGATGTTTATTTTTATTGCACTGTGATCTGAGAAGATGCATGGTATTATTTCAATCTTTTGATATTTGTTCACTCTTGATTTATGCTCAAGAATGTGATCAATCTTAGAGTATATTCCATGTGCTGATGAGTAGAATGTATACTCGGTAGATGTTGAGTGAAGTATTCTATAAATGTCTATTAAATCCATTTGACTTAACATCAAGTAGAGATTCCAGATATCCTAATTGATTTTTTTGCCTCAATGATCCATCTAATACTGTTAGTGGAGTATTTAGAACTCCAATCATGATTGTATGAGAGTCAATGTCCTCTCTTAGTTTTTTTAGTAGTTGTTTTATAAAACCTGGTGCTCCTATGTTAGGTGCACATATGTTTAGGTGGATATTTCTTGCTGATGGATTGAGCCTTTTACCATTATATAGTGTCCCTTTAACTTTTGGTGGTTTGAAGGTTGCTTTGTCTGACATTAGAATAGCTGCACCTGCCCTCTTCTGTTTTTCACTGGCCTGAAAGATCATTTTCCAGCCTCCAATTTTGATCTGTGGGTGTCCTTTGCAGTGAGATGAATTTCCTGAAGGCAGCAGATTGTTGGATCATGCTTTTGTGTCCTATTTGCCACTCTGTGTCTTTTCAGTGGTGCATTTAGTCTATTCATGTTCAGATTGATTATTGAAATGTGAGAATTTATCCGTCATAGGGTACTTAGAGGTTTGCTTTGTGGTTTTTTTTAACCTTTGTATTTATATATGTATGTATTTTCATTTTTTTGTGAGTGCTCTGTATGTTCTGATAACTTTGTACTTGCCTGAATCCTGCACCTTTGTAATGGGTATGACCATTCTTTTTTCCTCCTGTGTCCAACACCTTAAGTGCCACTTGAAGGGCTGGTCTTGAGATGACATATTTTCTTAGGAATTGGGTGTCTGGGAATAATTTTAGCTCCCCATCACTGATGAAGCTTAGTTTGGCAGGACAGGAAATTCTTGGCTGGAATTGCTTATCTTCAAAATGTTAAAAGTTGGACTCCAGTCCCTTCTGGCTTATAGTGTTTCTGCAGTAAGCCTGGAGCAATTCTGATGAGTTTTCCCTGGAAAGTAGCCTGACCTTTCTCTTATGCTGCCTTTAGGATTTTTCAATTTCATGCTTGTTTTGTGGAGGTGGATTACAATTTTCCTTGGGGATAGTCTTCTCATGTGATACCTTGCAGGGGTTCTCTGAATTTCTTGTGCTTGGATGGTCATCTCTCTGGCTAGACATGGGAAGTTTTCTTAAATGACCTCATGGAATGCTTGTTCTATGGTGTTTTCCATTTCTCTTTCTGCTTTAGGGATACCAATTAGGCATAGATTTGGCTTCATGACATAGTCCCACATCTCTCAGGGACCTTACTCCTTCTTTTTAAACTTTTCTTCTATGTTTTTGACAGATTGGATTAATTCTATATTTTCATCTTCAAGCTCTGAATTCTTTCCTCTGCCTGGTTGACCTTATTACCTATGCTTGATAGTGTGATCTTGATTTTCAGGATGTAGGTTTTTGTTTCCATTATTTCAGAACGAGCTTTTTTGAAATTGGCCACCTCCACTTTTACCTCCTGTACAACTTCAGTGAGTTTTCCTTCTAGTTTATCTTGGCTCCTGTTCACTTTTGCCATCCGTTCTCTGATTTCCATAGCTGTCATCTGGGGCAGGTCATTCTGAGGGATTTCCATTTTTTGTACTCTGATAGCTGCTCTTTGGGGCACTGTCTCTTTAGGACTCTGATGGTTGCCTGTATTTTTTCGTTGATTATTCCTCATTTGTGGCAGGCCTCTCTTCACTCTCTATATTTTCTCTTTTGATTTAAAGCTTTGAAGCTGTTTAATTATCTTCTGATCTAGAGTCATTTCTGTGGTTCAATGTACGTCCCTCAATAGGAGAGCAAGGAGCATTCACATCTGCTTCTTGCTCTACCTTGTGACAGGATTCTGTTATTGCAGAGCTTCTCTCTTGCTGCTGCTAAATTTGTCAGAGCAGCTTTCAGCTTTCAGGCCTTCCCCCCACCCCAGTTTTTTCAAGAGGGTCGTTGGGTCTTCTGTCTGACTGCAGCCTACAGCCCAGGTGCCTTCCCACTGAGAAACCCCTTGGTGTCTGTTGTCTTGCTCCCTTTCTGTTCAGGTCTGTACTCTGCCCTTGTGGTGCATGTTTGCTGGGTTCACTATGCTGGCAGGCCCACTTTTATCCCTTAGCACCCCCACCCTCTTCCCCACCCACCTCCCAACCCCTCCATCCCATGAGTTACCAGTCCCAGCTGTACCCACAATGGCCACCCCAGCGTGGTTATTTCTCTCATTTCACTTGGGCTCTGGTTGCTCAAAGTCCAGTATTCTGCTTGGACTCCCCCTGCATGAGACTGATGATCCACGCCTATCTGGGAGGGAGTGAACTGACCCAAAACATCTTTGGTTCACTCACCCACTTTCGTCTGCCTGGTAGGGCTTTAGTTTTTGTGCTAGCCTGGGGCATGGTGGGGCTTGCGATCTCCTGGATTCCCATGTCTGCTGTGGCTTTCTGGTCTCTGTGTGTTCCAAGAGACCTTTGCTGGGTGCGGGTGTACCACCCTTCCAAAAATGTTCAAGGTGTTTCTGTTTATCGGCAGTTGGGTCCCTACTCTTTGTCTTGTTCAAGTGCTAGTGATGCCAATCTGCTGCTCCACATTGGCCATCTTGGATCTCTTCCATTAACTTTAAAAAACAAGGAGAAGCAGCACGTTCTGGTAGGAAATCTGAAGCCCAGATGCTCTCCTCAGAAAGTTTAAGTTTCAGCTTCCAACAGTATCATGGACAGACAGCCAAAAAAGATGATGCTGTTCTACGTTTCTGAGCAGTTCCCAGGTGATGCAGATGCTGGTGAGCTCTGGGCTACACTTTAATAGTGACAACAATATTGTCCATAGCTTAATTAGCAGAATACATATTCAACTGTGCTAAAGATTACTGATAAACTCAAGCTGTCTTACAGAAAATCTTCTGAGTAAGACTTTAAATCTAAATTGTCAGTGTAAAACTAGGCAATCAGTAACCTGTGTTTTATACACTAACTTCCATGAGTATTTTGATCAGAAAGGGTAAAAACACAGGAATGTGTGTGTGTGTGTGTGTGTGTGATTCTTTCATTAGGAAGTTTGAAAGTGAGAAGCTTAATTACTAAATTTAAAGAAAGGTGCACAGATGCACCTGTCTCGCCAAAATCTGCAAAGCAGATCGCAAAGTCTGCCATGGCAGGATACAAAAATATTCTGAAAACTTGAAAAACTATTGTCAGTCATAAATTCACATAGAGGTAAGAAGTTGGACGGGTCTACAGAGATCATTAAGCTTAATTTCCTCACTTTGCAGAAATGGAAATTGAGACCCACCTGGCCTAAGTTAGCTTAAAACCCTGTAGCTGCCTAAGGATGACAGGACTGAAATCTGATTTGATACATGTTTCTTTCCTTGACCCTTGTCTGCTCTGAAGTCCTTTTCCAAAATGAGGCTAAATTTTGTCGACCTATTCCACTATTTTTCCTGTAGTGACCTGGATATTTTTTCAATGGACATCTGAGGTTAAGTATTCCTTCTTTGTGAAGATTTCTGACTACTAAGGGGGTCAGATTTATGCATTTGGTCTGAGAACACATACCGCTAGAGTTGTGGAGACAACTAGAGTAAACTTCAAGGTTATATAAATGCTCACATTTTTTTGGACAGTAACTTAAAACAGAAAAATGTCCATCCTACAGAACTAAAATACGTTCAGAAGTCCAGGAATACCTTTCTGCAAAGTCCACAGCAGATACTGGCATTAGCTTGAGTAATTGGAAGTCAAATGGGTCTGGATAAACATTATATCTAGAATATTACACTGAAGGATTAAGAAATGGAAAAGAGACTATAGACAAAGAGGTAACAGTTAAGCATTTTTGAGAACCAATTATTTGAAAAACCACAGTAAGGCTTGGATCAGTGAAGATGAGAGAGGCGATTAGAAAAGTACAGAAACGTCAAAAGAAATTGTCCTCCCTTCAGTGGTTATTAAACCTCAATAGAGGGAACCACTTCATTAAAACCAAGCCAAACAAAATAAACAAAGGAAGAATATATGGATGGCTCAAAATCAGGAAAATTGGATTTTTCCTCTCTCCCTCAAAAAAGTACAAAACAGATCAATACAAAGGGATAAATATTTATATTACAAAAGCAATAGTTACTTTCTAAGTTATACCTTGGGATTCCTTTAAACCTATGGAATTTGAGGGAATCTTATTGCTATTATGACTTGGTGAAATAAAAGAGAATTACCATAAACTCTTAGGAACATATCTAAACAAAAGAACTGTCTAGCTGAACAAATAATACATTAGGGCAAAGGAGACATAAAATAAAGTACATAAATACCGTGGAATACTATGCAGCCATAAAGAAGAATGAAATCATGTCCTTTGCATCAACATGGATGTGGCTGGAGGCCACTATTCTAATCGGACTAATACAGAAACAGAAAACTAAATACTGCATATTCTCACTTAAAAGTGGGAGCTAAACACTGGGTACACATGAACATAAAGATGGGAACAATAGACACCGGGGACTCTTAAAGGAGTGAGGGAGGAAGAGAGGTGGTCAAGGGCTGAAAAACTACTTATTAGGTACCATGCATACTATTTGTAGGATGGGCTTCATAGAAGTCCACATCTCACCATCAAACAATATACCCATGTAACAAGCCTACGCATGTATCCCTTAAAACTAAAAGTAAACATTTAAAAAAAAAAGTGCGATCAGAACTTACGAAGGCTAATTGAGAAAACCTACTGAAGAGTCTTGATTACATTACCAGAGATTACTATGTACACCTATATACAAACACACTTGATAACCTAAATGAAATGGAGAATTTCTGACATCACACAACCTTCCCAGGTTGAAACAAGAAGACAATGAGACATTAAATAGACCAATAACAACCCAGGAAATTGACTCTGTCATACGAAAACTACCTACCAAAATAAAAGCTCTGGACCAGATGGCTTTCCAGCAGAATTCTACAAAATGTACAAGGAGGAGCTGATACCAATCCTATTGAAAGTATTCCAGGCAATTGAGAACATTGGAATTCTCCCCAAATCATTATACAAAGCTAACATCACACTGATACCCAAACTGGGTAAAGATTCAACATAAAAAGAGAGCTACAGGCCAATATCCCTTATGAACATAGATGCAAAGATCCTCAACAAGATTCTAGCAAATCGGATCCAAAAACACATCTCAAAAACCATCCACCTGACCAAGTAAGCTTCATCCCCAGGATGCAGGGCTGGTTCAACATTCGCAAGACCATAAATGTCATTAAATACATCAACAGACATAAAAACAAGAATCACGTGAATATCTCATTCGATGCAGAAAAAGATTTTGATAAAATCCAGCATCCCTTCTTGATAAAAACCCTCAAACACCTAGGTATAGAAGGAACATACCTCAAAATAGTAAGTGCCATCTACGATAAGCCCACAGCTAGCATATTGCTAAAAGAACAGAAACTGGAAACATTTCCCTGAAAACTGGGGCAAGGCTGCTCACTCTCACCCCTCTTGTTCAATATTGTGTTGGAAGTCCTAACTTGGGCAACTAGACTAGAGAAGGAAATTAGGGATATCCAAATAGGAAAAGAGGAAGTCAAGTTATCCCTCTTTTGCTGATGATAAAATTCATGAGAATCTGTCAAAAACCTGCTTGCATTGATAAAGAACTTTGGCAAAGTCTCAGGGTACAAAGTAAATGTGCAAAAGACAGTTGCATTCCTATACACCAACAGCAAGCAGGCAGAGACCTAAATTAAAAGCACAATCCCATTCACAGTAGCCACAAAAAAGAAAAGAAAAGAAAAGAAAAGAAATACCTTGGCATCTTCCTACCCAGAGAAGTGAAAGACCTTTACAATGAGAACTACAAAACACTGCTCAAAGAAATCCAAGAGGACACAAACAAATGGAAAAATATTCCATGCTCATGGATAGGAAGAATCAACATTAAGATGTCCATCCTACCAAAGGTGATCTGCAGATTCAATGCAATACCCATTAAGTTACCAACATCATTCTTCTCAGACCTGGAAATGACAATACAGAAATTCATATGGAGGCATAAATGACCACGAATAACCAAAACAATCCTTAGCAAAAGAAACAAAGCAGGAGGTATCACTCTTCCAGACTTCAAACTTTACTATAAGGCTACAGTAATCAAAACAGCCTGGTATTGGTACAAGAACAGGCACAGAGATCAATGGAACAGTATTCCAGATAGGGATCCCAGAAGCAAAGAGTCAGTTCCTCAACCAACTCATCTTTAACAAAGCCTCCAACAACAACCACTGGGGTGAGGAGAACCTATTCAGTAAATGGTGCTGGAAAAACTGGCTGACCACATGCAGAAAATTGAAGCAGGACCCCTACCTATCACCATACACAAAAATTAACTCTAAATGGATCAAAGACCTAAACGTGAAACCTCAAACTATAAGAATCTTAGAAAGTGCAGGAGATACCCTTATGGAAGTTGGAACTGGGAACTGATTCCTATTCAGAACCCTTAAGAAATAAGAGAAACAAGTGGGACCTCATCAAATTAACGAGCTTCTGCAAAGCAAAAGAACCATCAAGAGAGCAGGGAGACAACTCACAGAATGGGAAAAAATACTTGCCAACTTTATATCTGACAAAGGCCTAACATCTAGGACCTACAAGGAACTCAAACGTGCTGAAAGGAAAAAAACAAACAACCCCTTTAAAAAGTGGGCAAAAGACATGAATAGACACTTCTCAAAAGAAGATAAATGGGCAGCCAACAGGCACATGAAAAAGTGCTCAGTCTCACTCATCATCAGAGAAATACAATCAAAACCACATTGAGATACCACCTAACCCCAGTAAAAATGGCTATCATTAATAAAACAAACAACAGATGCTGGCGAGGATACGGAGAAAAAGAAATGCTTCTACACTGCTGGTGGGAATGCAAACCAGTGCAACGTCTTTGGAAGACAGTGTGGCAGTTTCTGAAAGAACTAGAAATTGACCTTCCATATGACCCAGCAATTCCCCTATTGGAAATATACCCGGAGGAGCTCAAATCATTTTACAAAAAAGATACCTGCACACATATGATTGTTGCAGCTCTGTTCACAATAGCAGAAACACGGAACCAACCATGTTGCCCATCGAAGCTGGACTGGATTAAAAAAATGTGGTACATATACACAATGGAATATTATGCAGCCATAAAGAAGGACAAACATATGGACTTTGCAGCAACTTGAATGGATTTAGAGT
>CAUYQG010126835.1:0-32203 GCA_963574415.1 Tarsius wallacei | reverse complement strand
CCGGCTAATTTTTTTTGATTTATTGTAGAGATGAGGTCTCGCCAAGTTGCCCAGGCGGGTCTCGAACCCGCGGGCTCAGGCAATCCACTCACCTCAGCCTCCCAAGGCGCGGGATTACAGGCTGAGCCACCGAGCCCGGCTTAAGTTTAACTGACTTATTCATCAAATGGTTTGTCATGAAGTGTCCCCTGGTATTGAATGTTGATCCCTTTGTCACCTCTCATGGTGGCTTGTTAAGATTTAACAGACTTATCTGCTAAGTGGTTTTGTCACGAAGTACCATCCTTTTCTGAGTCTCCAATCTGTCATTTGCCATGGTGCAAAATGGGCACCCTGTGTGTACTGAGCCTGGCTTCTCACTCCAGAGACTTGGCCAATCTTCATACTTGGTGGTGGTGTGGGAGGGCGGTTAGTGTTTTTTCTTTTTTCTTTTTTTTTTTTTTGAGTTTGGAGTCTCACTCTGTTGCCCAGACTGGAGTGCGGTGGCCGGGAGCGGCCACCGCAGCCTCGACCTGCTGGGCTCCAGCGATCCTTCCGCCTCAGCCTTCCAGTAGCTGGAACTACAGGCATGTGCTACCACGTCCGGCTAGTTTTTGATTTTATTGTAGAGATGAGGTCTCGCCAAGTTGCCCAGGCGGGTTTCAAACCCGCAGGCCCAGGCAATCCACTCACCTCAGCCTTCCAAAGGCGCAGGATTACAGGCTGAGCCACCAAGCCCGGCAGTTAGTGTTTTCCAAGACGAAGCCTGGTTGATTCATTTCTGAATCCTAAGTATTGACATTTGTGTAAAACTATGGGTGTGTGTGGGGTAGGAAGTTCAGAACAATCAGCTTCTCTTGGAAAATATTTTTCCTTTTCAATTTTATAGTGATTTTAAAAAAGGGATGTTAGAAACTCGGGCCAGTTTAAAGATGGGTATATGTTTTCCTTTCATGATGTACACAATTATGTTCAGTGAGGACTAAAAGAAACCACCTTTTGTGTTGTCTGGCCAAGAACTTACTAAAATGAGCAGTGCTGATTTACAGGTCTGGGCTGTGGTGACTAAAAGCAGAACTTTGGGGAGTTTCATTCTCTTCTTTAATTTGAATGATCAGAGTTCATGATATTTTGTGGAAAAGGAGAAGCAGCCCCAGGCACACACACAGGGAGTGTCTGCTTGACAGCACTCTCAGTTAATCCCCACAGCTACACGTGCTCAAGTGTGTTCTCGCCAAAAGCCAATGCTAATTTAATGTGTATGGAAATTATTTATTCTGAGTCATGAGTTACTTTTCTTAGCTATAGTTGTTATTGGTGCTGTAATGACTTGGCAGCATTTCAACATTTTTTTCTTCAAGTCTGGCTCATGTTCGCGTGTGTTAACTCCATCTCACAAAAACCCAAACAAACACAAATTTCATAGGACCTCCTTGGCATCTGGCAGTGTTGGACACAACTACCTAATTCCTTTATTGAAATTTATGGTAAAGATGGTCCGTCTTCGTCTTGAATGGACACTTGTAATCAGGCACTGCCACATTCTAGCTGAGTCACTTTGGGAGAATTACTTCTCTGGGCATTAGATTCTTGATACAAGGATTGGGTACAAGATCTCCAAAACTCCATCTGGCTCTGAAGGAATTTTGAGATTCTGAACTTGATGAACATCTTCTAATTGTTTGTGGGGTGAACCTGCAGCTCTTTGAGATTTGTTACTATTTTAGGATGCCACAGGAAACACTGAGAGAGCGGGCAAAAAAAAAGATGGACATTGAGTCCATCAGGTATCCAGATGAGAGAGTAGATGGTGGGGGTACTCAGGTGATACCCTGGGGAGGCAAGGTGTTTCCCCCTAGGTGTGTGAGAAATTAGGACATTTTCAGGTAAAACTGATGCTCAGCAGAGCTAAGCTTTTAAAGACACTTGGATTTTGGGGACTGGATGACTATGCTATGAAAAAGGAATGAGCAATTCTTTTTAGAAGTGCTGATGGGAAATCACACAAATCAGGATTGTTTTCCTAAGCTGATGACTCATGAGGTCATAGATTGGAGGAGAAAACAGAGTCCTAGATAGTTCCATGAATATTTGAGTAAGATTTTCAGCTCTCTAATGATCCCACGTGCCCGATAAGTATTTTCAGCATAGCTGTGATACTGATACATAGTTGTGATGTGTGTTAGGATTTTAGGCAGTTTAATTAATAATACCCCTTTAGTCCTCTCCTGACTTTTGGCCAATTTTGGACCACTAGGGACAGACAATTCGTGATAAAAATGGCTTTAGATTTGCATCCCCAAAGGCTCACTAACTTTCCCCTAAATTGAATTTATCCTATTAAATCCATGACCCCACACCTTCCTGGAACAAAGCCTTTTCCACAAAGAGAACCTAGTAGCAGAGGATATCAGAATCGGGGAGATAGGCTTGTTCAAAAGCCAGAAACGTTCACTTGCTTTCTCCAAAATCTTGCTTCAGACAAGATACTAAAAGGAAAGGGGAGAGATGTCAGGCCAGGAATATTTTCTAGCTGTAGTTCCTTTACTTGGAATCCCAAGGCGTGGGAAGAGGAGACTTCCCTTAACAATTAGCATTGAACTCATTGCTTTGGGAACTGTGGTGGAAAAAACATGAAAGTATATGTTCAACAAGTATTCATAAATGGCTACCAAATATCAAGCGCTTTATAAATCAAAGCAGTATAATATGATCGAGAACTGAGAATAGGGTGAGGGAAGGGGACTCATTAAATAGGTGGGCAGGCAAGGCCACTCTCAGGAGAGGACATATGGGCAGAGGACCCAGCCACGTGAAGGTCTTGGGGTGAGGGCTAGCCAGAGCAGTCAGTTCTAAAACCTAAGGTGTTGGAAGGTCAGTGTGTGTGGAACATGGTGAGTGTGGTGACAGTGCTAGGTCAAGAGACCAGAGAGGAAGAGGGTACAAATCAGCTGGGAATTTGGGGTAACAGAAAACCTGTAGTGTATGTAAGCAAGTGTATGCTAATCACCTGGTGGCTTTTGAAACGACAGCTGTGATTCAGGAGGCCTGAAGGAGGGCCTGAGATTCTGCATTTCTAACATTTTCCAGGGGATGCTATTGCTGCCAGTCCATAGACTTTATTTTTAATGTCAAGGTTCTCATTCATGTTTAAAATGATCGCTTTGCTGTGTGGAGAGTGAATGAACCAGTTAGAAGCTAGGGTAGTACATGTGAGGGCATAGATGCTCGGAATTGTGGGACTAAGGCCTGATACTCCAGAAGAAAGGTTCCAGTGGCTTCCCCTCAAGGGTACTTAGGCACAGGTATGTGTACCAATATGCAGCCAGCCAATATTCAGTATCATTACATATTTAACTGGCTACTATTCTGATTTAACTATTGTTCACGTCACAGTGCTTCTCACACTTTGACGTACAAAGGACTTACCCGGGAATCTTGCACAATATGGATTCTAACTGTTAAAGTTGATGGGAGGCCATTGTTCTGGACTAGCCTCCTGTGCTGGGCCCAGCAGACCAGACCAAACCACAATGGAGTCCCGTGTGCTAAGTGCTACATACTCCAGCTGAACTCTGAAATAGGCCGGTTTTCCTAACCCCCAGGAGATTCCAGTGAAATCGAGTCAGCATAATAAGGAGGTCTCTACTTTAACCCTGTAATGAAAGTTGCTTTGGAACCACCCATCTTCTCGTTGTTCTATTTCTGCCTCTTCTGCGTGTAAAGCCAATGGCCTCTGTCTGCACAGCTCATCTGAACACCCATTCTGTTTTATACAGAATGAGATGTCACCTGATTCTAGAATCGCAAATAAAAGCCAATTAGATCTTTCCACTACTTTTGTAGGATTCATCTTTTGACATGATTTCATAGGTCTGAGGTGGGTCATGGGAGTCTGCCTTTCTGACAGGTAGCATTGATACTGCTAGTCTGAAGAACACACATGAGCTCTTCACCTATGGTTTTCAAATGATGCTGGGAGGTGGAGACTCTTGGGGAGATTTCAGAACAATCAATGCTTGGATCTTGTCTGAGATGAATTAACAGTCTCTCTGGAGAGGAGCCCAGATATGGAATTTTTGAAGAAGTTCCCCAGGTGACACTATTGTTGAGTTAAGGCTGAGAACTCCAGAACTAGATGCTTTCGGTTGTTTCCCTGGTAGGTAGCTAGTAGTATTCTTCCCATTGCACAGAGGAGGTAAAAAGGCATTCGTTAACTTGCCAAAGTTTACGAGGCCAATAAGTGGTAAAGTGAAGATTGCAATTTAGTTTTCCTAACTCCAAATTTAGTGCTTTTTTTCATAAATACCATACTGCCGCCCTATTTTCCTATTTTGGGCAAAACTCACTGGGCTGAGTATTGAGGGGAACGCTGTCTGAGTCAGAGTTCAATCAGAAAACAGAAACTCACAGGGTAATTCAAACAGAGGGCATCTAATACAGGGAGTTGGCTATGATGGTGTTGGGAGGATGAGAGGAACAAAAGGAAGGAATCCTAGAACAAAAAAAAAAAAGGACACAGCAACCTCTAGAATCTTGGTAGGGAAACTAGGAGCTTGGACTGCTAGAGACACTGCTTCTGGTTCTCAGGCTGGAATCCCTGGAGCCAGGTTTCCCCCAAACCCTCAACCCTACTTGAATCCAAATGCTGTTTTAAACAGCATGATGAAAGCAGTGTAATCTTAGCACTTTGGGAGGATGAGGTAGGAGGATCACTTGAACCCAGGAATTCAAGACCAGCCTGGGCAACATAGCGAGACCCTGTCTCTATCAAAAAAATAAAAATAAAGGATTGTTAGTGGAAAAATGGAATTTGGTTTATGCATTTGATTTTAAGGTCATATTTGCTAGTACACGCCTCTTCTGCATGTGCAAGAATGCCGATAGATGCTCGGAACACTGAGCTTGTTAGCTATTGGTTGTGTCCTAGTGGTTAACATCAAAAGGAAGCATATATAGTTGTCCCTCATATTGCAGGGGATTTGTTCCAGGACTGCCCCGCAGATACGAAAATCCACCCACATTTAAGTCCCACAGGTGGATACCACAAGTCAGCCCTCCGTGTGAGCAGGCATTGCATTCTTGTATATTTTCAGTTCACCTTTGTTATGGATGGAACCCATGGATATGAAGGGCTGACTATATTTATTAGAAAAAAAAATTGCTTATAGAGGGACAAAAAATCGCTAATAAGTGCAATTCGAAGCCGTGTTGTTCAAGGGTCAACTGTGTAGATGGATAGCTCTTTGGCATTTGGGGCCCAACCCTAACCCGCAGCCAGACACCCAGGTGCCCAGTTTCCCCATGTTCTCTGCCTCATCCTCTTTGGTGGCCATCCTTTCTCTGTGGCTCACTGTGTGTCCTTATCAAACTGTCACCTCTGGTATTTATTAATGAAAACTTGCCTTTGTGCTTGACTTCTGAAACTTAGTTTTGTCTCTTCAGTGACCAAGAATGTTTTGAAATAAAAACAAAAACCAAAACTGTGAAATTATGACTCTTCTTGATATTTTAATAAATTTTTTTAAAAAATAAAGACTAGTAAGGTTTAAAATAGAACACAATGTATTTATCGTAACTTGTGAAGAAAATGTTTTTAAAAAGCAGAGAAAGGGACAGCCGCGGTGGCTCAGCCTGTAATCCCAGCATTTTGGGAGGCCAAGGTGAGAGAATTACCTGAACCCAGGGATTTGAGACCAGCCTGGACAACTTGATGAGACCTTGTCTTTATAATAAATCACAAAAACTAGCCAGGCATGGTGGTGTGCATCTGTAGTTCCAGCTACTTGGAAGGCTGAGGTGGAAGGATCACCTGAGCCCAGCAGGTCAAGGCTGTGGTGGCCGTGAGCATGCCACTGTACTCCAGCCTGGGTGACAAGAGTGGGACTCCAACTCAAAAAAAAAACAGAGAAAGATTGCCTCTTATTGTGTGAATACATTTTAAAATGTTAGAATTTTTTTTACAGAATCAGTAATTAATTTATATCTATAAAACAAATTTCCTTACCTGCATTTATTTACATAATTTCCTTTCCTATGATTAATTTAATACTTAAGGAGAAAATAAATTATTATTTTTCTGCCAGAAGTCTATACTGTACTTGTGTGTGAATTTTCATCTGTGAGAAGTTCTATTCCAATAACTAGGGAGAAAGAAAATCTCTAAGTTGACAGATTTGTTTGTTTTTTGTTGTCTTTTGATTTAATTACTATTTGATAATTATTACTTAAAAGTTTTAAAGTACTTTTCATTTTCTCCCTAACTGTGCTTTGTAATTTGCCCGAGGATGCCTGGTTTTGTTCTGTCATTTAAATAGACAGCAAATTGTTGCTTTATTTTTGGAGGAAGAAGCCAAAGAGCTCTGTCATATGTCTATGCATCTGAGCAGTTTTTCTGAATTATTTTCTTTGGTTCATGTAGAGCAAGTAACAACCTTTAAAGAATAAGAATGACCACTTAACATTTTACTACCCTCAAAATATTATCATAGCAGTGAATTAATCACAAGTCAATTCAAAGCCCAAAGCATTATATGGTGTTTTTGCAGCCATCCTTAGAATATCTAAAACATATCATTCAAGTACAGGAAAGATCAGTGAAATAGCGAACATTTGTTTTAATTGCTTTCTGGGAAATACCAAGCTAAACCTCAGTTAATTTGTTGTGTAGGCAAGAAGGGACTTTCCAAACCATCCTTTCTCATCTATTTTGAAGGAATGTCAGATGGGCATACCTAGTATACATAATTGTCTTACCCCAGTCATGATTTTACTTACAAGATTCAGTTATTTGAGAGATATTGCAAAAATTGTTTTTCAGCTTCTTGTGTTTCAAGTCAGAAACTCGTGGAGACAAGCCCATGATCACTAGCAGCTGTGGGGGCTGCAAGCTGACTTTATTAAGGACGATTGGGTGCAGCCTTTCAGGAGGGAATTAAGGAGTGAATAGTGTGAGGGAAGGTCGAAGAGATTTTCTTTCCCACCTGCACATCCTTTCCTTTGTGGTTATCCTAGCAAAGTGAGAATATTATTTAAACCATGTACTTCTTTATTTTGCTGGAGTATTTGATATGTTTTAAAAGTGTCAGACCATTTCCTCGGTAGGCATATGCTAGCACTTAGCCTTAATGCATACCCTTGGAGGTGGCAAATACAGCGTGGTCCTCATCTGTGTATTTTAAGAGGTTTCTTATAACAGGCCTCGTCTGTGGTGATCCTAGTGAGTGGCACTTAGCGGGTTTGCAAACCACTCTTTCGCAGTGATGACATACTCAGTGTGGTTCTGGAAGCTAAATAAAACACAGGAAAGAGATATTAAATAAAATAAAGAACACGCCTATGTAATTATTGCCAGAAATGAAATTTCGAAACCCTAAATTTGAATGTGGTCTAGGCACCTGAAGATTCCTGTAGATAAACAGAACATCACTTCCCAGCTTAAAATTTCAGGAAAGCAGTGTCTATCAAGTGTCTTGTTTAGAGAAAATGTTTCAAAAATGTTTTGACTGAGCACAGAAGGAAGGGGGAGCAGATGTTGAGTGAGACAGGTGCCCCCTAAAGCAACATTGCCTTTTGAATGACTCCATTTCCCATTACGTAAGATGACAAAGGCTGCTGGTCCAAGCCAATGTCACTTATTTTCTACTGGGAGACTTTTGGCTGACTCAGAAGACATTGGCCTTTACTGCGGAATTGTTTTGTTATTTTTTAAACCCTGAAAACAAGATTTTCTTTTTAAAAAGGACTAATTTTTTGGCCATTGCCTTGCTAAGCTATGATGTGGCCATGTATTCTTAAGCTTTGGCCCCCTCCTCTCCCTCGGGGAGGTGAATCTCCTCTTTCTCTTTCCAATTTACTTTCTAAATAAACTATATTTTCTAATCTAAAAAACTAAAATTAAAATTAAAAGGACTAATTTTTTAAATGACAGCAATCTAATCAATAATATTATAGCTTGAGTTTAGGGGCTCCATTCTCTTATGGATTTTTCTGTAGCCATTCCATGAGATGTGAGCTAATGTTTTCAAGCCTCTATATTTACTTTATGGTTTTTCCCATACTTTTACAACAGTTTGTCTCATTTAATCATGAAGATAACTCTCAGGTCTTTTGCAGGTAAGAAAACTAAGGCTCTAAAGGGTGAGGTAATTTGCAGAAGACCACATGGCAATTTGGTGACTGATTCCAGATTCTAGACCCAGCTCCGTCTACCTAAAACTAAATCATCTTCCCAAACACTTCACTAGCCATGATCTGATACAAGTGTGCCTACCAAGTTCAAAGTCATTTGTAACTTGGCTAGGTTTTCCATGTAGTTCAAGTTAACCACACTTCCAGTATAATACAGGCATGTATGTGTTTTGTTATTTCTGTCACTTAGAATACCTAGCACGATGTTCTGCCTAGAACATGTAATTAATGACACTTGGTGAATTAATCCATTTGAGATGCTTTGAGCCTC
The DNA here is from genome assembly GCA_963574415.1 of Tarsius wallacei. NCBI lineage: Eukaryota > Metazoa > Chordata > Mammalia > Primates > Tarsiidae > Tarsius > Tarsius wallacei. The sequence continues at coordinate 23,763 of CAUYQG010126835.1, read as the reverse complement.
ATGAAAGCTGCTTAACTTGGAGGGCTCAGAGTAATTTTGGTTACAAAGGTACAGGGATGGATCCTCTCCACTCTTTCATCCACTTGGTAAAATCCTATTTCAAGGACTAGTTGACAGCATCATCTCCTTTATGTCACTTTACCTGGCTTACTTTGTCATGGAGGCAGATTTGCTTCTTCATTTGTGTATGACTTAGCACTATGTATATTCTTTCATGCCTTTTTTTAGACGGTAAGAACGATAATAACATTCACTGTGTTAGGCACTAAGCCAAGTCACCCTACACATTTTGTCTTTTTTTTAATCCTCAAAACTGCCCTGGGAGGTAGGGCTGTTATCCTAATTATAATTGAGGAAAATGGAACTCAAAGGGAATGAGTGACTTGTTAGTGAATTTCAGAAATACAATAGGAACTCAGATCTAGCCTATATTTTCAAAATATCATCTTTTTTTTTTTTTGCAAAGGCAAAATTTGCAGTAAAGGGCATGTACAGTTTGATGAGTTTTGATAAATATACACATCTGCTTAACTGTTGACTCAATCAAGATAGAGAACATTTCCACTGTCCCGACATTTCCCTTGTGTCCCTTTCCTGTCAGTCCTTCAAGATTAGGGCTGCTTGTACTTGAACTTCATAGAAATTGAAGTCTAGAGTATATGTTCTTTCTTTGTCTCTCATTTATTATATTCCAAATAATAGTTTTGAAATTCATCCATGTTGTGATATGGTGTAATTAGATCCACTCTATCAGTGGTTCACTGATTTTTACTGCTGAGCAGTATTCCATTTCATGAATATATCATAATTTATTTCTCTATTTTATTACTGAAGGGTATGTGGATTGTTTCTAGTTTGGGGCTATTGTGAATAACGCTACTGTGAACATTCTTATGCACAAATCTTTTTGAGGACATATGTTTTCATTTCTATTGGGTAGATACCTAAGTATGTAATCTTTGAGTCATAGAGTAGAAACATGTTTGACTTTATGAAGGCCTGCCAGTTTTCCAAAGTGTCTGTACAATTTTACACTCCCGTCAGCATTGTATGACTGTTCTAATTCATGTCTTTGCCAACCTTTGGTGCTGATGATCTTCTTAAGTTTTTACTACCTTTTAAAATGTCCTCCCTCCCACTTGACTGTGAACCTCTAAAGGTCAGGAAACATGTGCCATTCATTTCTGTATCCATCATGCTTAGCTTAGTGTATGACACAATAAATATGATGCATGTGGAACTGTCATTTTGAGAACTGCAAAAATGATTGTCAAGGTCCCTTCTAACAATGAAAATCTAAAACTCTAACCATGTGCCATGTGGCATGCAGGTAGTTTTACATTGAAAGGGCTTTGGACAGTCATCTTCAGAGGGTATCAGCCTTTCAAAAGTGAAGTGGCAGATTGATGATCCCCAGTGAGGACATGAGTGACCAGAAAGGCGTGGGCTCTCCTGGGTGAGATGGGCTGGTGATTCTGGTGATTCCCACTGTTTGCTGGAAGGTTGTGTGTCAGCAAGAGGCCCGTTTAGACATGGGTGGAAGCCATAGCGTCTTAACTTGTCAACCTCTGACTTACTATATTTTAGGATGATGTTTTAGTTATCTATTGCTGTGTGTGTGTGTGTGTGTGTGTGTGTGTGTGTTTTTGAGACAGGGTCTCACTCTATCACCCAGGCTGGAATGCAGTGATGCAATTATAGCTCACTGCAGCCTCAAACTCCTGGGTTCAAGTGATCCTCCTGCCTCAGCCACCACCATGCCTGGCTAATTTTTTTCTATATGTTATAGAGACAGGGCTGCCCAGGCGGGTCTTGAACTCCTGGACTCAAGTGAACCTCCCACCTTGGCCTCCCAAAGTGCTGAGATTACAGGCATTCATGAGTTACTATGCCCAACCCAGCCCAGTTACTGCAATATAACAATATACCTACACACTTATCAGCTTAAAGCAACACGTATTTATTCTTTCTAGGTTCCTGTGGGTCAGGAGTCTGGCATAACTCATGGAGTCTTCTGCTTCACCAAGATGCATAGGTGTCAGCCAAGATTGCAGTTGAGTCAAGGCTAAACTGGGGAAGAGGCCACTTCCAAGCTCACAGGGTCATTACAGGATTCAGGTTTATGTGGGTGGTTGAAGTGAATGCCTCAGTTTCTTGCTGGTTGTTGGCCAGAGGCCACCCACAATTCCTTCTTGTCATAAATGTGTATAATATAGTTGCTGACTTGGCATCCATTTTTAGGCCTGTCAAAAGTTGTGTGAAACCCAATCAAACCCTGTCACCTTTGGCCTTGTTAAAACTTCCCCTCCCTGTGTGGTTGGTTGTTTGAAGTGTGGCCCACTTGTTCCTTACACAGGGACATGAATACCAGGAGGTAAGACGAACTGGGAGGTTATCTTGGAGTCTCTCTGTCACAGATGGTCCATTAAAATTCTTTTTTTAAAGTGGAAAATACAGATATTATGAGGAAAGTAGTTGTTTTGACTCAAAGAGAGTATTATATTTTTTGCTGTTCTAATGAATAGTTTCAGAGGCTCCAACCTTATCCCAATACAGAGACTCCAGTCTGAGTAAATTATCTGCAGTTACTGTCCACTGGTACAGAAGATTGATAGGAAAGCGTGAAGTGATTTCTGGAAAAATACTTCTCAGTGAGTTCATTCAGCATAGATGAATTGAGTCTTTTCTATAATCTGCTACTGGACAGAGCTTTTGCCCTGAAATTTGCCATGGATTAAAGAAGTAGAGTAACTGGCACGGTGACCCTTGTAACTCAAATGGGGGAAGCCAAACTTTTTGCTAATGCATTTGCTTATCTGGAATGGAGTAATTGGCCTAGACCAAACATAAGAAAAAAACCAAAGGGTCATGTGAAACTAAATAGTCCATACCCTTTGAGAGACTCTTTCCAATTAAAAAAGTAAGTCAGCTGGGCTCAGTGGCTCAGCCTGTAATCCCAGCACTTTGGGAGGCCAAGGTGAGAGGACTGCGTGAGCCCGCAGGTTCGAGACCCGCCCAGGCAACTTGGCGAGCCCTCGTCTGTACAATAAATCAAAAAAAAAAAGAATGAAAAAATAAAAATAAAAAAGTAAGTCATGTGTATGAAAAGCAAAGCAAACAAAATATTTTACTCATTAGAAGATACCTGGAAGATGCTCAAGCTTTAATACTTAGGTTTGGTGAGTTTAGAGAGTCAAGGAAGACAGTGCAGCCTCATCCTGCCTTGATCATGGTTTATTTATTCTGCCTATCTTTGGCCATTCAAAAAAAATTAAACGTACCCGACATCTTTATGGTAAAATAAGTAAAACAAAATTAAATGTTTTGGGTTTTTTTCCAAATTTGAACCAAGCACAAAGGTTCATTTCCAGGATTTAAAAAACATTATACAAGGGGGGGACCAAAAAAACCCAGAATTTACTTATAAAAAATTGTGTATTTATTCTTACATGTTTAAACTTCAGTCACTTTCAAAGTGCTCTCCATTTGATGCAAAACACATATCAAGACCCTTTTTCTACTGCTCAAAACAGTTTTTGAACTTGTCAATTTTGATGTCTTTTAGTGCTTCTGTCGTTTTTGTTTCACCTCTTCCACTCAGTAAAACATTTCCTTGTGAGGACTTCTTTCATCTGAGAAAACAACAACAATAAAAAAGTCACGTGGGTTGAGATTGGGTGAGTAGGACACTGGGATCATGCCATTTTTGGTCAAAAACTGCTGAACACTCAGCACAGTGTGGGCAGATGCATTGTCGTGGTAGAAGAACCTATTTGCCACAACTGGGGATGTTTCTTCCACAAATTGTGATGCAACCTTCTCAAAACTTCCAGATAAAAACCTTGGTTGACTGTTTGATCTGGAGGAACAAATTCCGAGTATACTACAAGGGACTTGCCCTCCAGAAGATAATTCTGTTTTTTGGGGGTACCCCCTCTTACTATTTTAATAGACTAGAAGAACTAAGGGTCATTGTATTAGTCAGGGGTTTCCAAAGAGACAGAACCTATATGTAGAGACTTATGATGGGAATTTATTAGGGGAATTGGCTCAGATAATTAAGGAGGCAGAGAAGTCTCTGTAGGGTTGGAGTGCAAGTTGGAGTACCAGAGAAGCCTGTAGTGTGGCTTAGTCTGAGTCAGAAGGCCCAAGAACCAAGAAAGCTGATGGTGTCACTTTCTGTCCAAGGCCCTAGAGTGCTGAATTGGGGGGTTAGGAGAGCAGTGGTGTCCAAAAAACCTGGAGTTCTGATGTCCAAGGGCAGAAAGAGAAGAAAGGTAGAAGAAAGAATGTATCTTTCCTCTGCCTTTTCTGCTCTATTCAGGCCCCCAGGCCATTGGTTGGTACTGTCCCACATTGAAGGTGGATTTTCTCTACTCAGTCACCACTCACAAGCTAATCTCCTCCGAAAATACTCTCAAAGACATACCAGAAACAGTACTTCACCAGCCTTTTAGGCATTGCTCAAGTCAGTCAAGTTGATACCTAAAATTAGCCATCATTAACGCAGTGTGGAACTAAAAAATGTTTGTTTAAAATTCATCTCCTCAGCCAGGTGTGGTGGCTAATACCTGTAATCCCAGCACTTCGGGAGGCTGGGGTGGGAGGACAGCTTGAGCCCCGGAGTTCAAGACCACCCTAGGCAACATAGTGAGACTTTGTCTTTACAGAAAATAAAAAATTAGCTGCACATGGTGGTGTAAGTCTGTAGTCCTAGCTACTTGGGAGGTTGAGGCAAAAAGATCGCCTGAGCCCAGGAGGTGGAGGGTGCAGTGAGCCGTGATCACACTATTGCACTATAGCCTGGGCCACAGAGTGAGACCCTGACTCAAAAAAAAAAAAAAATCATCTCCTTAATAAGCTGCATAAACTTTCTTCTTTGAATACAATGATTAATCATTTCAATGGAATGGAAAATAGTATATTTATCTCTTCTAGTTAAAAAAGACAGACTATATTAATAGACATTTGGAAACTTATTTTGCCACATTTCAAATCTAGTCTAGGCGATTTATATTGAGAACAAAAAAAAAACTTCATTTGATGGATCAGATTGAAAGAGCAATTTTATTTTAGTAACAAAATAAAAATAGTGACAGTTATAGAGAGCTTATTATGTGCCAGGCACTGTTCTGCTGGTCCCCTTCTCAATGAGTTAAGTCAATATTTGATGCACGTGCATTTTCTATTTAGACAATATCAGTGTTTTTACTTTTTGAAAATTATGCTTCAGTCAGGCCCATGATACAGGTAGTATTGTGTGGATGAGGCATGGGAAAGTGAACATCACAGCAGTCCATAGTGGAACTGGCATTTGAATGCCAGCAGCCTGGACCAGCGTGCCTGCTCTAAACTCTCATGCTATACCCAGTCTTGAGGAATTTGTTTTATTTGCACATGCAGGTCATAGTCACCTTCTGACCCTATTGAAACAGAGTCAACAAGAGCCAAAGACAAACCAACTCATTCAGCATAAGGAAAACAAGTGAACTGAAAAAAGCACAACTCGTTCCAGCCCCTGGCCCCGGCATCTGGGTTAGAACAACCCAACTAAGGAAGCTCATACTTGGCTATTTTCAAGGAAAAAGTCTGGGGATCACGGCTTCATTATGATTCTGAAAGGCAACATAAAATGCTTCCCAAATGAATTAGGAAACACCCTCCGAAGTTTCAGGAATGGATGGATCTCTGTGAAATGTCTCAGCGGACATCAGGAAGGGCAGCTTCCTGGCTGACATGTGGGATTACCAAAGAGCCAGCAAAGAGAAAATGACAGGAAGAGACAGCAGTTCCTGAAGTGTAGCTGTGGTGTCACTGGTGTTGTCACCTCTATGCTGGCACTGCCCCCCCCCCCCCGATTCCTATTGTCCCACTCAGAAGAGGCCGTCAGCAGAGCCATAGTCAGGAAGATTGACTTTCTCACTGGATTGACCATGGCCTCTCTGCTGGTGCTTCTCATGCCATTGGGGCATTCCTGACCTGGAGATAGAGTAGTCTCAGGACTAAAGGGTCTTTTGAAACTCACCATGTCAGAATGGCCTTTGCATGACCCCTGTTCCATTCCAGAACTTACCCTCGTGAAGCAGATGGCTCAGGACTGCCTTGTTTGGAGGACTTGATGAGGTGGCTTTGGGAGGGCAGAGAAAGGTTCAGGCCGTCCATGTGCACCCTGGCAGCTGGGCCCGCTCCTGTGGACATCTTGAGCAACAAGCGGTATAGTCTTTGATGTTTAGCATCACTTGTCCCTGAAATGTAGCCTGGGGACAGTCTAGCCAGCTGCACTGCTGGACATACTTTTAAAAAGTATATATAAATATTTATACATGTATATATATACATACACATATTTATTTATGGTTTTTACTTACAACAAAATAAAACATTCCCTTATAAAAACAATTTGGACATCAAAAAAAATTATGAAAAAAAAAGATAAAAATTCCCCCAAATCTAGTCACTCACAGATATGGCTTTATTTACTAAAAAGGGAACATTAACATTTTAAATATCCTTCCATGCAAATCTCTATGCATGTAAACATATATAATATAATACAGATATAATCGGTTGAAAATGTAACCATGCTAAGCAGGCTGTTGGTAAACTTTTTCACTCAGTAAGGTGGCCTTGCAGGGTCAATAAATGCTGATCTAAATAATAATTTTAGTCAACAGAAATAAGAAGGATGTTGCGACTGGGTTTGGGGTGAGGAGATGACTGGGAAGAGAATGATTACAATATCTGGGCTTGTGCAGTTTCTCCTGAATTTTTGAAGATTTTCTGTGCACAAGAGAATGAGGGTGCGTCTGAAGCTGAGAGGAATCTTCCCTCCCACTGGCTGGTAACTTGGAGGACAATAAGTGACAAAACAGAAGTGGGTGGTGTTGACCAGGTGTTTTCTGTGGCTGCCAACCCTGGAGCTGCCCCTGAAAGGCCAAGAGAGTGTGGCACACGCTACATGTGGCTGGGAAATGTTTCAAACGATGGCTTTTTATCTTTGTTCATACCAGGTGTGAGGGATCCTGGGACGATGACTGGGTACTGATTTAATTAGCAGCAAAAGGGATTAAGCAAGCCAGCAACCAATGTTCTTTCATCTCTCTCCAGGAAGGGCGGTTTTACCTGCACTCATGGTTGTGAGTCTGTGATTGATGCCAGAAAGGACCTAAAGCAAAGCAGAGTCAGGAATATTGTGTTAAAAATGTTTAGCAGCAAACATGGACAAAAACAAACTTTGGGAAAAAGCAATGGTGTGTATACATAGATAAATTGCACTGAATCTGTTAAAGACACGTATTGTGTTTGGTTAAAATGCTAATCTTCTATTTACCCTCCTGCTGCCAAGGCCTGTGGTGAGTGCCCTGGATCTGAATTTTGTAGTCCAGGAAAAGAGCCTGGCCCTATTTATGTTACATTCAGACTCAGGCTCCTATTCTATTGAACTCTATATTACTATCGCGAGATAAGCCAAGTCCATTTTTTTCTTCGTCCATTTGTATGAGGGAATATAATAATCTTCAGAGAATTTTGGAGCGAAAGAGTTTGCTTCAAGGGCATGTAGGGTAGCAGCTGCCTGGTGGACACTGTTTCCTTTGCCTAGAGTTAGCTTTTCTCTCGCCAGCGCCTCCTTCTCCCATCACTTGGGTCTTACTTGTCTTTTTCATTTAAGTGCAAGTACCGTCTTCCCCAGGAAGCCTTCGCTGACCCCTCCAAGCCTGAGTTGGTTCTTCCTTCTCTGGACTTCCTCAGCTTATCACTGCATCCCTGTCTCCAGGCTGTGTCTCTGTAAAGGTCGGAACCCCTGCCTGTTGTCTCTTACCCCTAGTACCAAGGACAATGCCTGTCACATGACTTCAGTAAATGCCAATTGAATGAATGAGGACACCTGTCTTCTAAAGGCATTTGTTCTTTAGTAGGGGACTGCTGAATTCTGAAGAATACTTCCTTCTCCCAGGGCCACCTCCCTACCCCTGGCATACTCAAAACACTGGGGTGACAGTTTACAAGATTTCCACTCCCCTAGATACATAAGGACAAAAATGTGCAACTTTTACATCATGTAATAAACTTTTTTCTTTGTTCCCTAACAGCTAGTAAACATGATTAAGTCTGATAGCTAATGGCAGGTAACTGATCAAAGAACAAACAAAAAATATATTTTTAAAGAAAAAAACAAGCCTGTGATCTTTAGGATAAGATCGCTTTGATTGAATTATAAAATTATGACTTGAAAACTTTGCAATGTGTATTCCCAAGTACAGCCGCTCTGCTACCATCTGGGCTGGAGCTGGGCACCTGTCTCTGTACTGCTGAACCCAGTCTGTAGGAATCAGGGCATGGACCTGGTTATTGTGAGTGTGTGGAGTGTGGACATGATTTAAAATGTGTGGCTGCATAGGAACTTGCCTCATCTATTTCAAGATGACAAACTACACACTTTTGGAAAGACTATTTCATTTCCCCTCAAAAGATCTTAACTCCTCCTTCTCTTCTCCTTTTGCAGAACTGAGAAGTACACTTTGTCTAAATGTGCTCCTCTTCATATTCACCTACATGGTACACTTATGGAACACTGTCTACAGAAACACTAATGTCCTAATGTTCCATTTTAGGAAAAGGTGATTCATTGAGGAACAGATCTTAATTTAAATATCACTGTGCTTTGAGAGAGGCCAGTGTTATAGAAAATTCTTGATGAATGTTGCATTGGAATAGAAGTGTCAGGTGGGGGATGGAGCAGGGATAGATTGTCGTAGGAGGTAAGAAACCCTGTTTCCTGATTAATGGGAATTAACATGTGGACTGAATGAGCTCACAGTATAATACACAACATTTGGGTCAAGAGGGTGGAAACTAAATGTAGGAAAATATTTTAGAAACCCCCATCATTGAGATATTTTGGCACTGTAGTGTTAATTCTCCGTTACTGGTCTTTCCAGATTTTTACACAGTGTGCTTTAAGGACTTATTCCTTTACAGCCTGCTTGTCTTTCTTTGGATGTGTTTGTTACCTTCTTTCACAGTGCTCCAGCAAATTCCATTTAGTCTGAGAGTACTCCCTTTTTCACCAGGGGAGGATTTATGCATAGAGAGCAGGAAGTAGGCTGTCATAGCCAAAGGGTACTCACTTCTTTGCAGGCCAGGTGAGAAGGGCCAGTGGGAACAGACAGGAGAGAGGGAATGAGCCACCTGCTGGGAAGTTCTCTGCTGCCAGGGAGAGGGACTTATTTGGAGCTGAGAGCCAGATAATTAAGGAAATTCAGTGGCAGTTTTCATTCAGAGTAGAGAAGGGTCCAAGGCAGGTGGGCATGAGTATCAAGAAGTATTTTAGCAGAGGGCAGTTTCATCTCTTGGGGCACATACAAACAGACATAAATCTGTGTATATTTCGTCTAAATTTAGCTTACTTCAGGAGAAAAACAGACTCTTAGGGATGATTAGATTAGCTAGGAAGCTGAGCAGGGCACATATCCCAGGGTGCTGTCACAGGTCCCACCTCAGATGCTGGGCAACACAAGTTGTGTTGTGTAAATCGTGCACACTTGAACTGGAAAGTACTAGGGCGGCACTTGGACCTGACAAAAAATCATATGACAGGTGACACATTTCTTCCTTTGTATTTAGGAAATATATCCCAGCTTTCTACAACTGAGGAAAATTTCTTACAGCTATGAAAATATCTTTTGATTTAATATTACACAGTATAGGGTAAACATGTTAAACATTCACAAAAATGATTCTTGCTAAACAAATAAACCAAACCAGGATCAAAGCCATCAGTATAACATTGTGTAATAAAATGTGATATCTCAAAATACATATCCACTAAGTCCTCTTCATCGGAAGCAGCTACAGGTGATAATATGCATGCTGGGGTGCTGTTTACCTAACATGTCCTTAACAATAGCTTTTCCTTTAGTCATATACATGGCAGTGACTAGGCAGTAGCTACCTCCTGAAGAGAGGTAAGGGGTTAGGGGTGGACTCCCCCAAGTAATCTCTTGTGCGGTATCAGGGATTATCTAGGCAAATCAAATGTTTATGCAGGAGCTATTTGACTTGGTCAGGAAGACTGCCTTTGAACTGGCAAGAATAGAAAAGTGACAAGTATAAACTTGCCCTAAGTTACATTTCAGATTGGTCTTCATACCCAACTCTGTTAAGAGATGGAATCTAAGTTGTGTTACCATGGCTGAGTCCCTGATTTTCTCTTTTTCCTTACTCTTGACTCTCAGAAATGACATTTTAGAATAAGAATTTCTTATCATTGAACACTAGAGAAACACAATGAGAACTTTGTGATATATATTTTTATCTATGTACATATTTCTTTAAAGGAGGGAATGAATGTAGGTGTGTGTAGTAGTATGTCATTTTTTTTTTTGGACTTTTAATCGTTTTTATGAGGAATTCAGTTAAGAACATTTTGAAATTGGCAAACACATCCAGTGCATAGAACTTGGCTTCAACTATGAATTTTCACCCACAAGATCCATGACCAATTCTAAGAATACTCAAAGGAGAGCCACAGACAGATACTTTCCTGTTCACCGTCCCCCAAGCACACACCTACACACCAAGCTGACTCTGCCTGTCATTCTGATGGCTGTACTGTTTCCCACTGTAAATGCTTTTCCCTTTTTCACAGCTGAGTTGAGCCATACCCATCCTTTAAGGCATAGCTAATGTTTTAACTTCCACTGTAAGTTCTACCAACTTTATCCCTAGTCCTTCCTGTGAGGGTGCAGTTGATTAGTCAAGTAACACAACTCAATAAGTATACCCAGGGGCTGTGGACAGTTGCAGAGGGACAGAGCTGACAGCACAGACTGTTTTTACACCATAATTTTACACGCTTGGCTCTTTTCATCTTAACTCCAATTCTGCATATGAGGAAGCGAGAGAAGGTATGTGGTTTGACTGACATTATTGAGCTTATTAACAGTGATTAATGGTGGAGCTTCCAGGTGTTCTTGAAGTGCTCTTACCCCTTACAAAATCTCCCAGATGTTTTAAGAGGAAGAAGTATAGCAAGTGCTTCTCCTCCACCTTTATTTTTGTTGTCTGATCCAGTCCTGGGTAGCTAGTGGTTGAGAAATCACAGGGTAGTAGTTTCTCCTGTCAGTGGACAGGGATACTCACCAGACAAAAATCTGAAACCTGGATAAAAATGGAAAAATCTGAGTGTGTGTTGACTGCAAAGAATGTGTTTACTTCCAGCAACATTATGGAATGATATTGTGTAAAGCAAATATACACAATGACTTCTAAGACTGTGAAAGAATTGGCTGGAAATGTCATGTATTCATATAATAATTAGAGTCATCTTTGCCTGTTTCTGAAAATGTCATAATCAATTGTTAGAGCAAAGGAAGGAGTTGCAACTTGACAGATAGCGTTTTCTAGAGTCCAGTTTACTGGGCAGTGAGATGTTCTGTTTCCTCTTCTTTTACTCAGTACACAGTGCTCATCTGAAGAGTATTCAAAAAGGCTGATGTGTATTTTCTTCATGCGTGCTAATAAAAACATTTACAGATTTGGAGTGCATTGTGTATATAATTGTTTTGTCCACAAAAGATTTAAAATCTAGGTAAGCCAAATTAAAAATGCTACTTTTTATTCTGCAATTTTTAAGCCCAGAAGTGGTCATGATTGTAAATGTCATGTTGGCTTTGATTTTAAAAATTTACTTGGCCTCTACTGTGGATGGCATTTGGTTGTCTTGATAAAGTACAGGTGATACATACAGTACTTCGATGACTTCTTTTGTTTGGTGTGGCACATTCAAGAACAACTGCTGTTAAAGAATTTGTCTCAAATACAGCCCTCTCTCCTAATGTGTAGGTCATTTTTGTAATTTAATGACAGAATAATAGATGCTCAAAATTATCTCTGGAGTAGAGTAACAGCGGGACTCACTTTTGAAATCGTCTTTCAAATGCCCTTTGGGGCATGGGGTCAATGGCATTTAAAGCTTTGGGGCGACTCCCCATTGATATGAAAACAAGCGTTGTTTTTTCAGTATGATGTCTAATTTTGTGATCAGAAGTATAGTAGGAAAAAATCGGGTGTTTTAAAAAATTCTTTGACTTTTTATAAGTTGTTTACTTATTGCTTTTAGTATAGAGACTGTAAAGAAAGAGAAAACACCTGGTTATTAGGCAAGCTGGGTCCATGCCAAAGTGAAATGAAACATGCAGCAGTCAAATGTGATTACTATCCAGGCCCAGTATAGACCCACCTTTTCCCCACTGAAACACACACACACACACACACACACACACACACACACACACACGGGAATTCAGAGAAGAGACATATTAGTGTGGCTTAGTCTTGAAAAATGGATTTAATGAAAGAAGATGGAGCATGAATGGCTGATAGCTGGATGGGTGGAAAGAGGAGATTACAAACACTTCAGGTGAGGAAGCACACTTTTGTAAACTTAAATGTTTGGGGAATATGCATAAAATTTATGTATTTACTTATTTATTGAGTCGGAGTCTCACTCTGTCACCTGGGCTGGAGTGCAGTTGCATGCTCACGGCCACCTCAGCCTCAACCTGCTGGGCTCAGGAGATCCTTCCGTCTCAGCCTTCCAAGTAGCTGGAACTACAGGTGCGCTACCATGCCTGGCTTATATTTTGATTTATTTTTAGAGATGAGATCTCACCAAGTTGCCCAGGCTGATCTCGAACCCCTGAGCTCAGGCAATCCTCTAGCCTCGGCCTCCCAAAATGCTGGGATTACTGGGATTACAGGCTTGAGTCACCATGCCCAGCCAGAATTTATTTTAAAATAGAATGAGTCTTTTAAATTGAAAAAGCATGCTTTCTTAGACAAATACTTCTTACATCTATGCACAGCTTTATATGACATTATTTATGTAACTTTAGACTGTGTATGTGTGTATGCGTATGTGTGTGGATATGTGGATATGTGTGTATATACAAGCCCACACAGATTGAGAGTTAGCTTTTAAAGTCTGTCTTACTTTGGTACCCTGACAATATTGGTTATTTTATGTGACAGCTAAAAAATAAAATAATATGCTTTTTAAAACCTATGATAAGCTCCCAGACCTTACTTCTGTCACTGATTTGAAAGACTTTTTTCAAAATCCGTGCTTATTAAATTGCTGGTGTTATACAGGCAGAAGAACCAGCAGTGGGGGCTAGGTCTGAGTAGTAAGGAAGTTGGCCGTGGCTCTGGAAACAGACTTTTCTGAGTCTGCCCTGCTTCTGTCATTTGCTAGTTGTTCCTTCCTAGGAAAATTTTTGACCTCTTGAGTGTTGATTTCCTCATCTACAACATGAGAAGACAATATCTACCTGAAGATTGAATGAAAGAGCTATATTTAATGAGTTGCCTAATGCATAATTCATGGTAGTCACGTAATAAATAGCAGTTTTTTTCTCTATTTTGCTGTAGGTAGGATCAAGTTTTCCCGACCTAAAAATCCATTTCTCACTGCTTCGTATTTCTATTAGGCAGTATAATTAATTCTCGATTTCTAGCTTTCATCATCACAATTTCATTAGCATATTGAATTTCTCATATTGTTTATAAACCTACATTATTATTTTTGTAATCCTTACAAGTTATTTTTGCTCCAGTGCTTCTTTGCACTATCATGAAATATATTTCCTCTATTGCTGAGTGGTTTCTTCAATTATTCTGTTACATGTACTCTCCTATGATTTATCTTTTTCTGACCCCCACAAAGCATGACTTTTTTTTTTTTTAAGGTTTGTAGTAACTTGGTTTGATTTTGAAATGTTTACAGTCTCTAGGCCAGCCAGAATCTTACTCTTATTGCCTGGTCGGTGGCTGCCTTCTCTTGCTTAGCTGTGAAAAAATCAGCAAGAATCTATCCCTTCTCCTTTGCTCAACTCCACCTTCGATCTTTGTGTTCTGAAATTAGACTCTTCTTGTATTCATGCAGCCCCAGTTCCTCCCAGTGTACCGGGCATGTTTGTTTGTTATTCACAATAGAAAAAAAAAAACTTGCGATACTTATGTCATTTGCCTGGCATAAAGGCATTCCTGAAAGAAAAACTCAGTTTGCATTCATCCGCTTTCTTTTTCCATCCCTACCTTTATTTAAGGCAGTGTTGAAGTTACACATATATATGTATGTATTTTTAAAGGCCCTTTCATTTGTCAAATTCTGTGCTAAGATGAGTCTTTTTGATATTGTGGAAATCTCTATTCTTGATATTATTCACACTTATTTGTGGGATTGAAATCTACATGATAAGTAAGGGGATTTTTTAAAAGATAAGCAGTTTGCTTTGCTTGGCTTCATAAGAGATTTTCAGCAAGTCGCTGAATCTGAGAACTGAAAGTAAGGTTGGGAGGTCACCTCGTGCTCCTTTCCAGAAAGCCCCATGGTAGTCTTCTTCCTAATGTCTCAGTGGGAAGCTATGTCATCACCTCCACTCTGAGAATGCTGAGCTCTGACACCCATTCCATGCCAGGCCACTCCTTAGGCTGAAAGCTCTGTCTTCTGATGAGCTGATGTTCCCTTTTGCACCATGAGAATTGCATTATTTTTGGTAGGCATAGATTCATTTGATGGATGTTTTCTGCTTTTAGAGAAAACTTTTTTTTACGAAGAAGCATTTTCCAAAGAAGAAGTTGATAGTAAGTAGGCTTGGATAGTTTTGGAACTCACAAGTGTGGTTTTTCCATTAATTCCCTGAAAACCAGGAAACCTGATGTTTGTTTTGATGCAGAGATAAACTCTGGTTTTTTTTCCAGCAGAACTAGTGCTGACCTTTGCTGTTAAGCCCTGTATCTGCATCCACTCTCAGTCTCCATTCTTTAGTGATTCGAAAGTGCATGACTCACTGCTACTCTGAAAAGACCATTAATATTTCCAGATCTATGATGAATTCAAGACAGTCAGGCTTTTAGAAAGAAGTCCTCTTGCTGGGTGTGTGAAAGCACACTTTCCCGACTCATTTTGTTGAAAGGCAGGATTAAGACTTTGCTAGAAACAAAGTCGATCTCCTAAGTGCTAAAGAGTATTTATGGCCTACAGTACATTTTATCTTTCAGAATCATAATACAAGTGTAGGAATACCCAAACTCTGCCAGGGTTTTAAAAATTACATTTCACTCATGCCCAGGTATAACCTCCCATCACAAATCCTAAAAAATGTGCAGGAAGACTGTGACAGGCCATTCTAGAGCATAATAACAGCTGCATCTTTCAGTGCGGGACTGACGTTTATGTATGTGACTACTTAGAAGGTCTTTTATTTAATGCACCAGGTTCTTAAATGGACTCTATTTTAAATATAATCGTAAGAGCTACACTTTATTGTATGTGTGCCAGGCAGTTTATAAATGATGATTTTAATCACCCTAGCCCTATGAGGTATGTTTTATTCTTCCTGTTTTACCTAAGGGAGAACTAAAACCCAGGAACTTGAAGACCTTGCCAAGGTCATGTCTAGAAAGTGGATCCCTACCTTGGGCTATTTGGCTGCCACACCCACATTCTTTCCTCTGCATTCTTTCCCTTGTACCTTCAACACATCTTTGGCAAGGAATTTCTGATTTTCAGGCAACTATTTATTGAGCCTCTTGGTTGTTTTATTTTGTTTTTGGTGGTGTGTGTATCTGTGAATACATAGTAACATACAAAGGCGTAAGAATCCTCATTTATCTTCCAGTCTTATAGTTCTATGAGCCACAAAATTTCACCTAAATCCTATTAAATCTGATACAAAATAGAACTTGAGAGATGATAGGAAAAGGAAAGATGATGAATTTATTGAAACCCACTTTCTTTTAATAGATGCCTTAGGCTCATGTGTTAGGTTGGTAGTTAATTTTGTGAGGATTATTATTCCAAATGACTTCAATAATTTCTGCTGCTGTATTAAAAATCCTCTTTTACATTTGAAGACCTAATAAAGAAGAAACTGTGATCTCCTTCTTGTGTACTTTAAAGTTTGTATGAAAACACAATCCCAGATGGGATGATTCTATCTGAACTACAACATCTGTATAAGACCCACTTTGCCATCAGACCCATTTCATCCATACACTTTCCAAATCAGCATCAGCATTTATGAACAACTCTTCAAAATCTCTTATTCACATGCATATCATTTTAGTGCAGTTTCTTTGAAACACCCAGTAGAATGTTCCTTCCTACTCATTTCCCTAAAGCATGAGAAAAATTGGCAAGTGACAAGTTATTTCTCTGTCAAACATATGACCAATTCATTTAGAATATAGAAGACACAGATACTTATTACCAATAGCCACAGGTCATGGCCCAGAAACCCATCAAACAGGAGACAGAGCTGGAAACATAATTTTTTTCATTCACTTAAAAATATGTATGCTTTGACACCAACCTTCTTGCAAGTTGTGACCCGTAACCCAGCAAGAGTTATTTCATTCACAAAAAGTCACCATCAGCCTGCTGATGTGTTTCCCTACTTAGTTCTCACAGACTTCTTCCATCAGATTCTTCCATCTGGTTTAGCTTTCCAAGTCAGGAGGGAATGGGCCACTATGAGAAACCAAGAGAAGACTAGAGTAAATGCACCCTTTAATGGAGTCGGACACAGCTCCATGTAGGAGGAGTTTCCCCAAGCTGTGTCTGGAAGAAAAGAGAAACAGTGGCAGCATGAGAAGGGCAGGCGTACCTGGCCAGGGCATCGGGCATCTGCAGTGGGATGCAGCACTGGGAAAAAGGCAGGGTGTCTGCCTACCCAGGAGACTACAAGATGGTAGTCTCACAGTGGGGATGTCTGTCTGTGTCTCTCTCTCTCTCTCTCTCAGGGCATCGGGCACCTGCAGTGGGATGCAGCATTGGGAAAAAGGCAGGGTGTCTGCCTACCCAGGAGACTACAAGATGGTAGTCTCATAGTGGGGATGTCTGTCTGTCTCTCTCTCTCTCTCTCTCTCTCTCTCTCTCTCTCTCACACACACACACATACACACACACACACACACACAGAAGCAGGGGATGTCTGTCTGTCTCTCTCTCTCTCTCTCTCTCTCTCTCTCTCTCTCTCTCACACACACACACACACACACACACACACACAGAAGCAGCAGCAGCAGCAGCAGCAGCAGCAGCAGAATAACCTCCATTCTATCCACTACCCCTCTGATCATAAAGCCCTGAACTGGGAGCCCCATGACCTCAAACCCAAGTCCAGGTTAAGCTTTGACACTGCCTAGCTATGAGACCTGGGCTCAATTTCCCTGTAAAAGGGGAGAGTTGCTCTGCCTTGGTGATGGGAGGGGCTTGATAAGAGGAGCTGCTGAGACGAGGTATGTCAACACTGAAGCTCTGTACACACGTGAGCTCTTTTCAGATGTGCCCCGATCCCTTTGGCAGCTTTGAAGGACCTCTATTTGCCTCTTGAATGAAACTATATCTTCTGATCTTGGTTTCAAGGTCATGAGGACATTCTTAACTTAGACTCACCATCCTGTAGTCTCCTGGGTAGGCAGACACCCTGCCCTTCTCCTGATGCTGCACCTTACTGCAGGTGCCCCATGCCCTGGCCAGGTGTGCCTGCCTTTCTCTTGCTGCCACTGTCCTTTTCTTCTGAACACAGTTGGGGAGACTCCCTCTACATGGAGCTGTGTCTGACTCCATTATGGGATGCATTTATTCCAGTCTTCTCTTGGTTCCTCATAGCCGCCTGTTTCCTCCCGACTTGGAGCCTTAACACAGGCTGCCTGCCATCTCCTAGGATGTTCTCCGACCTCACTCCTTTAAGGGTCTCTGATGTTTCTTCTCATATGCCATCCTGTGCCTTACTCCTTAAAGACTCATCACAGTCATAACTCAATACTTACTTTGTAATCATTTGTTAAATGTCTGCCACCCCTGTTTACTTCATACTTCAGAAGGACAGTGCTATATGGACTGAATGCTTGTGTCCCCCTAAAATCTGTATGTTGGAGCCCTAATCCCAGTGTGCTATTTGGAGGTGGGTTCTGTGGGCAGTAATTAGGTTGAGATGAGGTCTTGAGATGGGGCCCCAAGATGAGATTAGTGTCCTTATAAAGAAGGAGGAGACAGCAGAAATCGCTCTGTCTCTCTGCCATGTGATAACACAGCCAGGACGAAGGCCCTCACTAGAACCCAACCATGTTGGTACCCTAATCTTAGACTTCAAGCCTCCAGAACCGAGAAATAAATGTTTGTTGTTTAAGCCACCCTGTCTGTGGTAATTTGTTATAGCAGTACAAACTAAGAGAAAGTAAAAAGATTATCTCCTTTTTACTCAAGTCTGTTTCCCAAGGGCCACTTTCTACAAATATTTGAGGGGAGACATAGCCACTGTCCTGTCTCTAATTCTTCCCAGTCATAGTCTCCTCACACTTTCCCAGATAGCTGACGTTTCACTAACATTCCTGCACAGATGCTGGTCTCCTATGTGTTTGATTCATTTATTGAAGTTGCTACTCACAAGTATTACTTCTTTTCAACAAACATGCTAAAACTTGAACATCTAAATTAGTGCAGCAGCTTTGGAAGGCTGTAACCTCTCCCACTGCCATGTGCAGGACTCTCAGAATATTCGCTTTGGGAATTGCCTTCAATATTTGAAGCACTTTAAAAAAATGTCTCTCAATGATGATATATCTTTATCCTTAGAGATAGAATTTGATTATGTAAGAAAGGCCTAGTCATTCCAATTCAGGTTTGGAGATTGAGCTTGAAAATTTTGACCACTCAGAGTCAAAAATAGCAGACAGAAAGATTGTTGTGTAGAATGAGCACTTAGGTCTGTTCTTAACCTTTGCTACTGACCAGCCATGTGTCTTAGCCTAATTACTTAATTCCTGTTTACTTCAGTTATTTCCTTTGTAGCTTGAGGGGTTGTAGTGTATAATATCTATGGTTATTTTCCTGTTCTGAAATTATATGACATATGTATGTGTGTGTGTATGTGTTCGGGGGAGGTGACCCGTTGACCCACACTGGCTCGGATAACAAAGTCAGAGAGAAGTTCCAGGCTTGGTCAGAGCAGTAAAAGTTTGGTTGGGATTGAAGCCCTTTTCAAAGACAACACTCCATTTGTTGATGTTCTTTCTACATGTTTGTTAAGAAGATATGTATCAAAACTTTTCAAATCATGGAATACTTAGAAAATGATAACAGTTTTGTGGTACACTACAGTAAACTGAGGCTTAATGAAAACCTTCACTAGATTTACGTTTTTATTATATAATTATTAGAAAAACAAAATACAAAGTATTAGGGAAGATATTAAATTTCGAAGTTGTGGCAAACCTCCAAGTAAAAAGGATTCAAATGTATCACTGAGAGTGACGACCTTTTTTTAGATTTCAAACTTGAAAAGTTTCATTCAGTTCCTGAGTGAGGCTTTTGAATGAACATTTCTTCAAATTCTAGGGAATCACAAATGACAAGACATTTTGTTCATATAAAAAGGTGATAAAAGCCGGGCTCGGTGGCTCAGCCTGTAATCCCAGCACTTTGGGAGGCTGAGGTGAGTGGATTGCCTGAGCCCGCGGGTTCGAGACCCGCCTGGGCAACTTGGCAAGACCTCATCTCTACAATAAATCAAAAATTAGCCGGGCGTGGTAGCGCGCACCTGTAGTTCCAGCTACTCGGAAGGCTGAGGCGGAAGGATCGCCGAAGCCCAGCAGGTCGAGGCTGCAGTGGCCGGGAGCGGCCACTGCACTCCAGTCTGGGCGACAGAGTGAGACTCCAACTCAAAAAAAAATACAACAAAAAAACTATGTGTTCCTCCCCTCCCCTGGCAGTATCCTACTACTGCCAATTCCTTTCTTATAGTATCATGATAAATGTTCAGGGTCTGCTTATGTGTGAGTACTTGTAGTATTCAGGTCTTTGTTTCTGTGACAAATCACGGAGTATTATAGACTCTAAATCCATCCAAGTTGCTGCAAAATCCATCATTTCATTTTTCTTTATGGCTACATAATATTCCATCATGTATATGTACCACATTTTTCTTATTCATTCCACTTTCGATGGACAACACGGTTGGCTCCATGTTTTTGCTATTGTGAATAACACGGTAATAAACATGTGTGCAGGTATCTTTTTTATAGAGTGATTTGAGTTCCTTCGGGTATATTCCCAGAAGGGGGATTTCAGGGTCATATGGAAAGTCGATTTTTAGATATTTTAGAAATTGCCACACTGTTTTTATAAGTTTACAACTTGATGAATTCTCACAAACAGAACCTATCCATGTAACTAGTTCTCAGGTCTAGGAGGAAATTATCACAGGCACCCCAGAAATCTTCCATTCCCTTCAATTCACTAAATAAACCCGTGTGAATACTATATATACTTGTAATGGTAATGGCATAACTTACTTTTGCGTGTTTTTATATTATACACATGGGATCATATAGTGTGTATTATTTTGCGTCTGTCTTTTTGACCTTGGCGTTGTTTGGAAACTCATCCATTTTGCTGTTGCAGTTTTTGTTTCTTGTATAGAATTACACTGCGTGACTTTATCTCTTCTACTTGATGGACTTTGGGTTAGCTTCTGTTCTGGACTACTAAGAATATTCTTGTGTCTGTTTTTATCCTGAAAATGTATACATATTTTTGTTGGGTATACACAGAGGAATGGGAATTACTGAGTCCACGAGTATGTATACTCAGCTTAGCATATACTGTACCAAAGGGTTTCCAAGGAATCATGCACACAATCCCTTTTTAAACTGGTTGTTCGAATTTCTGGTAGTTTGAGTAATAGATGGGAAGACTGCTTGGTTCATTTGCGTTTTGAATAGAAGTCACCCATTCAATTAGGCTGACTTATCAAGGGTCTTGACTATTACAGGCATGAGACAGCCTCTAATCCAGGCTGCAGAGTCCAGGCTATGTCCAAAGAGGGCTGGGAAACTACAGCTGTTTGGGGTTCGCCGTTGTGTTCCTCGGGAGAAGGCAAGGAAATTGCCAGGTGGCTCATCCCGTGCCTTTCCACCTTTGATTTCCTGTTAGGCTAATCGTTTTCTGTTGTTTTTTTTTTTTTAAGTTGGAGTCTCACTTTGTTGACCAGGCTGGAGTGCAGTGGCGTGCTCATGCTACTGCAGCCTCGACCTGCTGGGCTCCGGCGATCCTTCTGCCTCAGCCTTCCAAGCAGCTGGGACTATAGGTGTGCACAGCCACGCCTGGTTCATTTTTTTTTTAATTTATTGTAGAGATGAGGTCTTGCCATGTTTTCCAGGCTGGAATTGAACTCCCGGGCTCAGGCAATCCTCTCGCCTTGGCTTCCCAAAGTGCTGCAATTACAGATGTGAGCCACCATGCCTGGCTACTTATGTTAATTCATTTGTTCTACTTTTTAAAAATTGATATATAATTCACATGTCATAAAATTCTCTTTCAAGAGGACAATTCAGAGTTTTTTTAAATGTATTCACAAAGTTGTACAACGATCACCACTACCTAATTTCAAAACATTTCCGTCACTCCAAAAGAAACCCTGTAGCATTAGAATCACTCCCCATCTTGCTCCCCTCTTCCGCCCCTGGCTATCACTAATCTCCTTTCTGTCTCTGTGCCTTTGCCTATTCTGGATATTCCATATAAATGGAATAATAAAATATGGGACCCTTTGTATCTGGCTTCTTTCACTTAGCATAATGTTTACAAGTTCCTGCATTTTGTTGCATGTATCAATATTTCATTCCCTTTTATGGCTGAATTACATTTCAACATATGGATATACCACTTTTAAAAAGTATATTCATCAGTGGATGCACATTGGGCTTGTTTCCAGCTTTGGACTATTGTGAATAATGCTACTACACACATTTGTGTACTAGTTTTTCTGTGGGCACACGTTTTCATTTCTCTTGAGTGTATACCTAGGAGTAGAACTGCTGGGTCGTGTGGTAATTCTGGGTTTGACATCTGGAGAAATTGCCAAGTTGTGTGTCTAAGTGGCTGCCCCAGTTCCCATCCCTGCCAGCAATGTATAAGGATTCTCCATCCTCACCTGTTTTCTTATTGCCTAGCTTTTTGGTTATAGCTATCCTGGTGGATGCAAAGTGGGGTGCCGTTGTTGTTTTGATTTGCATTTCCCTAATGAAAAATAACGTGGAGCATTTTGTGTGTGTGTTTGTTAGCCATTTTGTATTTGTCGATGTCTATTCAAATTATTTATCCATTTTTAGTTGGCTTTTCTTTTTGTTGTTGAGTTATAATGAAAAAAGGAACATCTGCTTCTGGGCTTCTGGAACGTCCCTGACCCCTAGGGCAGCCATAGCTCCCTTCCTGGAGACTTCTCCTCTGTTGTGTTAATTAACTGGGAGAGCTGATCTGCTCACACCAGCATAACCAGCCACATCTGCTTCTGTGAACTTGTCTGCTTGCTTGTGACAGCAGGAGATGGGAAATGTTGCGGTTGGATCAAATAAAGCCCCTAAGGCACGTAGCCCAGGCCTTCAGAATGCGGTTAAGGGCTACTGAAGACAATTCTCGGCTGCAGGAGGGCCCTTGCTTTGGAATTCGTTATCCAGCAAGTGGCCATCTGGCCGTGGCCGAATCTGGCTAATAAACTCCTCCTTTGTTACTTGTAACTTTGTGTCGGTGTCTGTGATTCCAGCCCTCGGACCCTCCTTCAATAATAGTTCTCTGTATAATTTGCATACTAGTTTCTAATCAGATGTATGATTTGCAATATTTTCCCCATTGTGTGGGGTTTTGTTTCCTTTTTTTTTTTTTTTGAGTCAGAGTCTCTGTCACCCAGGCTGGAGTGCAGTGGTATGCTCACAGCCACTGCAGCCTGGACCTGCTGGGCTCAGGCAATCCTTCCGCCTCAGTCTTCCAAGTAGCTGGAACTACAGTCACACACCACTATGCTCAGCTGATTTCTTGATTTATTGTAGAGACGAGGTTTCACCAAGTTGCCCAGGCTGGTCTTGAACCCTGGGCTCAGGGAACCCTCTCAACTCCACCTCCCAAAGTGCTGGGATTATACATATAAGCCAAGGGTCTGTAAGAGGTGATGAATTGTGTGGAACCTGTGTGATATATATTAATATTATATATTAAGTGTGATGAATTATGTGAAATGTAACGAAACTATAACCTCATTTTTTTTTTTGAGTTGGAGTCTCACTCTGTCACCCAGACTGGAGTGCAGTGGCCGCTCCCGGCCACCGCAGCCTCGACCTGCTGGGCTCCGGCGATCCTTCCGCCTCAGCCTTCCAAGTAGCTGGAACTACAGGCACACGCTAACGTGCCTGGCTAATTTTTGACTTATTGTAGAGATGAGGTCTCGCTTGCCCAGGCGGGTCTCGAACCCGCGGGCTCAGGCAATCCACTCACCTCAGCCTCCCAAAGGCGCGGGATTACAGGCTGAGCCACCGAGCCCGGCAACCTCATATATTAAGTATGCTGAAACTGCTTGCTGTGACCTCTCCCCTAAAATTTAGTAATTCTTGGAAATCCAGGAAAGAACGCCCTACTTGGAAGCCCCAGATGGCTATATTAGATAAGTTAACTAGTTTTTTTTGCTTCTGTAACCCCCGCTGGCAGTGTGTGAGTGTTGTGCGATAAGCCCCTTTCAAATTCTAGTGGGCTTTTCTCTGTTTGAATTGTGGCGGGCAAGCCCCTGCGGACTTTGTGTTGTTCGAATTTGAATTATAACAGCCTTGTGGATTAGGCGGGCTTTCGCTTATTTAAGAAAGGCCGCTGCTGCAATGCAGCGCCCTCACCTAGTGACTTGTAAGTCTGGTGAGAGGCCCTGGCCAGTC
>CAUYQG010126830.1:0-19094 GCA_963574415.1 Tarsius wallacei | reverse complement strand
AAAAAATAACAGATGCTGGAGAGGATGTGGTGAAAAGGGAACACTGCTACACTGTTGGGAGTGTAAACTAGTGCAACCTCTGTGGAAAGCAGTGTGGTGATTCCCAAAAGCTCTAAATATCGACCTCCCATATGACCCCACAATCCCCCTACTGGGAATATACCCAGAAGAACTCAAATCACTCTATAAAAAAGATACCTGCACACGTATGTTTATTGCAGCATTGTTCATAATAGCAAGAAACTGGAACCAACCATGTTGTCCATCAAAGAGGACTGGATTAAAAAAATGTGGTACATATACACGATGGAATACTACGCAGCCATAAAAAGAACAAAATCATGAATTTTGCAGCAATCTGGATGGAACTAGATAATAGTTATAATACTGAGGGATCTCTCACAGAAACAAAGATCTGAGTATCACATGTTCTCACTCATATAGTGGACCTTGAACATCTATCGTAATACTATAAGAAAAGGATTGACAGTGGCGGGAAACTATGGGGGGCTGGGGAGGGGAAGGGAGGTGGGACTAATGGTAGTCAATATCTGTCTGGGGATGGGGAGATACCCCTTATCAACAAGGGTGCCTGAACGATGCGTATTTGCATACCTAACCCTTAACTGTACCTCACAATTTTAAAATAAAAAATATGTTTAAAAAAAAAGAAAGAAAACTCCAGTCACAGAAAGAAGGTCTGTCCCTTTTTGTAGCCCTCTGCTCTTCTTTGGGTCTCTCTTTTTCTCCCTCTTTGAAGTTTGAACTGATATATTGCCATGAAAACGCAAATCCCAGGGCAGGATTTGAAGTAAGAAAGTCATTGCCTATGACATTCGTTAATTTGATATTTATTTATTACTAATGAGATATGACTCTGTTAGAAGAATTTCAATCACATTCTAAATAAAAAGTTTCCTCTGATTATGAAAGCAAAATAGCCTTCCTGAAGGATGTCAATTTGGATGTTAACAAAAGGGGCAAAAAAGATGATGAAAACCAACATCCAGAAACAATCGATACCAACATGTTGATATCGTTCCAGTTTGTATGTATGTGTAATTTTCATTAGAATTATATAAAATTAATTTTGCATTTTAATTTTTTACTGAGAAATTTACTCATATCATTAAAATGTCTTTGAATATATAATTTTAATGGGTTTATTTTAGTAAATTACATAAATATATTGTAATACTTAAATAGTTATTTCAATTTAAACATAAACAATTTAAGTATCTAAAAATAGGCATAAACAATTTAAATATCTAAAAATATTTCAAATAACTTCAGTGATAAAAGTTAATCAAGCAGTCTCTGTTAGGTCATTTAAAAATCCACCAGTAGGTGGAAATCTGATAATAACAAAATAATCTTTATTAATACTACCTCTCTCTGTTCCCTGAACTATTCTCATTTTTCACGTTGAAAAGAGCAAACTACATTCTGAAATCAAAGGGACATTTTATAATAATTTATAAAAGTATATTAGCCAGGTAGACTAATACTAATAGTATTACTAATACTAATTCTAATTTATTATGTAATACTTAAATTGTTTATGTTTAAAGTGCCTAAATATAAAAATAGAGTTTTTGTTGATATTTTTTCTTTTTATTTATGTAGTTGAATCTTTAGTAGGCATTTATTTTTATAAATACTACACTTCAATGTCTACCTGGCTAATATACTTTTATAAGTTATTATAAAATGTCCCCTTGATTTCATTTTGATTTCAGAATGCAGTTTGTTCTTTTCAACATGAAAAATGAGAATAGTTCAAGGAACAGAGAGAGGTAGTATTAATAAAGATTATTTTGTTATTATCAGCTTCCACCTACTGGTGGATTTTAAAATGGCCTAACAGAGACTGCTTGATTAACTTTTATCACTGAAGTTATTTGAAATATGACCGTTGCTTAAATTATTTCAGCCAGCATTAAGACAATTGATAATAAGAGAAATGTCATAGCTTTAGATTTTCTTTAACTCTTTATATCAATAAAAATCCCAATATTTACAGTATTTCAACGGGTAAAAAAAAAACAAACTTCATTATTAGCTATACAATAATAAAATGAATAACAGGCAAAGATTAAATTGAAAACATATTGAAAAATTAATAAGATATCTATGGTGAATGAAGTCACCAGACTCAGTAATTTTATGGGTAAGTTTTAACAAATCTTTAAAGAATAAGTAATTCTATGCTATTTAGACTGTTTTATAGCATAGAAGAAGTTGGAAATTATCTCACTGATTTTAGGAGTCTAACAGTTTGTAATACCAAACTAACCAAGAATATATAACAATTAAAAAAAACTTTGGACCAATCTAATTTAGAATATAATTATAAAATTTTAAATAAAATACTAACATGGAATACAATATTTGACGTAGTATTTGAATAACAATGAATAATTATATCCACTATCTAACATTTCATAACACATTGGTTCAAATTCTAGAGTGTTAAATCAATAATTACTTTTAAGTTCATGTTGACAATCTGTGTCAGGATCAACTGGGTAGTTCTGTTCTGTTAGTCTAGCAGTGGTCACTCATGTGGATACAGGCCACATTTGGGGGCTGGGTGGCCCAAGATGGTCTCCCTCACATGTCTGACAGTTAGTGCTGGCGGTTGGCTGAGTCGCTTTCTTCATATCATTTCTTAGCTTTAAGCGTTGCCTCTTGGACATCTTTACATGGCAATCTCAGGACAGCAAGAAGGCAAGAGCAGAAGCCACAAGGCCTCTGGAGGCTTAGCTTTGGAAGTGACACAAGGTAATTTCTGCTGCATTTGATTGGTCACACCAACTCACAAGATGACCCAGGTTCAAGGGAAGGGGGAAAGAGGCTGCCTCTTGATTGGAGGGATGACAATATTACATTGTAAGGCAATGTACCTACAGGGATGGAAGGAAGTGTTGTAGCTGTTTTTGAACACAACCTGCCACAAACATTAAATGAACTCAACTTTGTAAAGCACTTAGAACAACAACGGGCATATAGTATTATATAGGTACTTGTCAAATAAACAAGGAACCAACTATAATTAATCCTAGGAAAGCAAAGAAGATTCACCATTAGGACAACCCATGGATTATAGTTTTCTGGAAAAAAAAATCTACCTCTTAGAAAAGAGGTTAATATAGGCAATATAGGTAAATATCTTTTATTAAGTAATTTCAAAAGAAAAGAGAATCAACTACTTCCCAATTTTTTGAGCTTCAAAAAATTACAGTGACTTCCAATCAAGATACTATATTGCATAATCTTTTCCACTGTATTCTATAGACATAGAAATAGTTGAAAAAAAAGTATTTCAAAAAATTAGGCTGGACATAGGGGCTTGTGCCATAATCTTAGCACTTTGGGAGACTGAGGCAGGAAGGTTGCTTGAGCCCAGTAGTTCAAGATCAGCCTGGGCAACATAGTCAGGTTTTTGACTCTGCAAAAATACATGCATACATACATACATATATACGTACATACATATGTACGTGAACTTAAGAACAAAAGGAAGGACAGTGGATCAGTGACATTAGTACTGGGCAAGGACTGTGGACCACCTCACCTGAGTTGTAGCTAAAAAAGTATCCCTGCTTGTAGCTCCAGTGGGAAAGAGAGGCATCTGGGTCAAAATGGGGAGGATGCTTGAGCTGTTTGAGGGCAGACTCAACCCCAACCCTCTAACTTGGTCAGTATCTGGGTGGCCTAGTAGGCCAGGCTGAGGCAACCTCAAAACCAGTCCAAGAGAAAGAACTTATTGGAATAAACACTCTCATACATGATCCAGAGCACAACCCCAAATTTCAAAGCACACAAAGAAATCCATGGTCATGAGAGATTACCATGGCAGTAACTTTTCTTGGGGATAGGTTTTCTTCGGATGATATCTAGAAATTATTCATTTACTTATTCAACAAATATTACTTGTTCAACAAGCATCTACTATGTACTAAGTGCACATTGTTCAAATGACTGTGAATAAACAGTGAATAAAACACACAACAATTCCTCTCTTTATGGAGTTTGAATTTTCGTAGGGGAAAGATGAGGAAAGAAACATTTCAGCAGTAACCTTGATAGGAGAGTAGTTAGTTATAGTCAGACAGGTGATGTCTGAGACAGATTCTTGAGACTATTCTGAATGCCCATCCTTGTGAAGTACTGAACATCAATTTTTTTCTTTCTTATTGAACTACACAAATAAAATGAAAATGAAATGAAATGTAAGGAAAAGACGTGCTTTGTGTCCTTATCTCTGTTAAGAAGGAACAAGCTGGTAGGACCAGATGCCAGGAGAGGACATGGGTTCATGTTATGTTAGGAGAGAAAGGGGTCTTCCAGGATGGGCCAGAGAAGAAAAAAATTCAGGAAATTTAGGGATTAAATAGGACTAGAGAATTCACAACTGCAGTTTAGTCAGTTTTGAAGCATCTGTGAGTTTTTCTAGTTTTTTTTTCTTTTTTAGTTTGCTCTCTTAGGTTCTTCCTTTTTAAAGGCAGCCCTTATACTCATGAGTTTCCATTCATTTAGGCTTAGTCCAGGGAGTGTACTGGACAATTGAAATTTCCTTTTCTAGTTATATCCGAACTTGAACTTGGGTAGAGAGAAAGTGTTTGCAATGATAGGGAGCATCTGTGCCCTTTTTCTCTTTCCTTGTTGTCACCTTGTTCTAAAATTTTTCCATAGAGGAGTCACAGTTTAATTATTGCCTAAATTTATTTTCTGAGTTAAAAAAAGTTGAACCTCACTGACTTTCATGACACTTACTACTTTCTCATGGTTTCCATCCTGTGACTTAATATTCTTAAATGGGCAGCTATTAATCTCTTTGGGGGGTCAAATACCCTATTTTCGAATTTACAATTATATCTATGGATTCACAAAAACATACATGTGCATTTAAATATGCATACAATTTTATTGTGTGCTACCTAATGAGATGCATTCTTAGGAGCCAAGAATATGTATCTCTGTCTTAAGTAATTTCTCTTTCTTGGTTCGCATTTTATAATATTGAGATTCCCAGAGAGTTGTCATTGACTGCCTGTTTTAATACAAGGCCCTCACCCTACATGCCTTTGTCTATTCTCAATGTTTTTTTTTCTATCTTTTTTTGAATGGAGTTTCACTCTGTTGCCCAGGCTAGAGTGCAGTAGCATGATCATGACTCACTGCAGTCTCAACCTCCCAGGCTCAGGTAATCCTCTTGCCTCAGTCTCCAGAGCAACTGGGATTACAGTCATGCACCACCATACCCAGCTAATTTTTTGATATTTTTTTTTTGGAGAGATGAGGTCTCACTATGTTGCCAGGCTGGTTTTGAACTCCTGGAATCAAGCAATCCTCCAACCTTGGCCTCCACAGTGCTGGGATTGCAGGTGTGAGCTACCGTACCTGGCTACTTTCAATGATTTTAATTCTTGCCTATCATATAGAAGACTTCCAGACTAACATTTTTAGTCCTAACACCTTCCCTAAGCTTAGAACTCTATATTCACTGCCAAGCGAGCATTCCCACTTTATTGTCCTGGTATGCAGCCTAATGAAATACAACCTGTTTTTTCTCAATTGATCATGGGCATCCCCCCAGCTTCCATTAAATAACTCAAGCTGGAGAGTTGGGCATCATCATTGATTCCATTCTCTAAACCCTAATGTCTGAACAGTCACCAAATAATTTTGATTTTTCCCTGTGAATATCTCTTCATCCCTTCCTTCTCCTTCTCCTCTACTGTTATTGCCCTAGCTCAGGCCCTCAACCTCTCTTCTGAATGATGACATTTAGCCCCCAAGTGGTCTTCTCAACTCCAGTCCAATACATCCTTCAGTTCACCTTCCACACTGCTGTTAGAATTGCCTCTAGAATACAAATCCAATCATATTACTCGCCTGCAGAAAATCCTTAGTGGTGTCCCATGATTTTATGATAAAGGCAAGTTCTTCCTCTTGGTAGTCAAGGCCTTTTATGATTTAGTTTCTCTTGACCTCTTAAGCCCACAACATCTTTTCTTTTCATCCTTGCCTCTCCTGGGCACCCTCCTTCTTAATGTCTCATCACTGTGCGAGTATTTGTATATTTCTGAATAGGCTGAACTTTTACATATCCTGTTCTCTTTGCCAGGAATTCCAGCCACTTCCATACTTACTCATCTTGCCACTTCTTTTTTTAATTTTCAAGGTTAACCTTAATCGCCTCTGAGATATTTCCTCTCTTTTAGGTAAGGTCAGATGCCTCTCATCTCTGCTGGTTTCAATATCGCACATAGCTCTATAATTTTACATGTACTGTGTTGTAATTATTTCCGTACTCAATGTCTTCCCTACAAGACTGACAGTCTCTTGAAGGCAGAGACTGTGCACACCTAAGCCTTCTATTCCCCGGACCTGGAACTGTGTCTGGCATATAATAGGAGTTCAGGAAACATGAAATTGAATTAAATAGCCATCATTAGAAGATGCAAATTTCATGGAATGTTTCTTATATAACGTTAGGGTTCTGCTTAGTTCTTCAGCAAACCTCCATAAGAACAAAACCAGCTTCTCTGTAGTCTTATCAGTGCTTGTATAAGAACAAATAACAGAATGGACTAATTCATTTACCCCAATCAACCTCTCTGTGTTTTGCTGACAGGACAACCTGCCCCTTCTTGTTTCATTTACGGGTGTTGTCATAGCTAAACATTATGCAGTTTAGAAGAAATCACTTCAAATAGCTGGAGAACTAAGGCTTGATAATTTTAGTGAAGGATTTATTATTTGAACTATACAAAACTACTGTGAAATGTTAGCAAATAACTTAGCCTCGGGGAGTAATAATTACTTTCATTCTACAATTGCAGATGATGTAAAATAAAATCAACATAAATTTAAGTTTTAGATACTAATATAACATAAATAGAAAACAGGGCTGGAATAGAATCAGCCAAACACGTTTCTGTCCTCAAAAGCTAACAGGGGGTAATACAATATTTCAGACCTTAAGTCAATGACTTTTGGCATATCTGCTGGACAAATTCACCAGTAGAGCATACCATTAAGTTTTTCAACCTTTTAATCTGTGCTTGTAAACCCATCTCTGAGCGTTTTCTTAAACACTGTATGACCTATTTGATATAAAATGTTACCATCTCAATTGAATTAATCCTGTCTCAACACCCATCTTGTTTGTTATGTCTATCTGTACTGTCATAGTTGATTCAGGCTACGACAACAGAACACCATAGTGGAAAGGACTCCTCATCAATGTCTTGCAGAGAGTTTAAACTATTTCCCTTAGCTGCTTTTTTTAAGAAGTGAAAAAAGCAAGAAGGAAAGCTAAATATTTCATATTCTTAGCAGTCAATCAGAGGTGTTGTGAGCTTCTGATAATTTTTACTAACACATAAAAGGATTAGTTTATAGGAGTGCATGAAGGCATTGTTGAGTTCTTGATATACTGCAAATGTTCTCACCTCTGGAGTCTGGAAACTCCATATCTGTAAGAGGAAAATGAGAATGAGAATGAGGAATCTGTTTGCCCTGACTCCTCCACTTTTATTCTGTTGACTCCTCTTTTAAGGATCTTCTTGTCAATTAGCTCCTGAAAGACTCTGCCTGGAACCGAAACTCTGAATCCTATTCCCTGAAAATTCTTAGCAAAACCAAGAAAAAGGGAGCAGAACCAACAAATAGGTGGAGGGCACGCTGAGGGGACCTCGTGAAAGGCTGGAGGAAAGACGTGGCTCTCAGCTTTAACTTCCTGTCCTTTAACTAAACCACTTTCCCAAAATGCTTACTGACATTTATTTTCTTCTCTGTTTCGTTTCCTTCTCTTCCTGTTTATTGTCATTCATCTAACCACTGGACAACCACGATACTTTCTTAATTGGATAAACCCCAGGGAATTTCATAGTGCATCCTGAGAAATCTGTTTTCTTCCCAGGCACAGCAACATCTCTCTCTTCCTGCCTCTTCTGTGACACATTCAGGCCACAAGTCCCAAGGAAGAACGCTTTGCCCCTGTTGGCTCACCTTTGTCCAAAATGTGATCTCTGATTTCATTTCTTCTTTGGATAATCTTTTGAGTATTTTCTTGGTAATTTTCCTTTGGGCCCACTCCATTTTCATGGTCATTTAATTATATCTGAGTAATTTTGCATACACACTGGCCATTCTAACGCAATACCAGACGTCTGAATTTTGTGTTTTTGCATGCTGAATTCTTCTTATTCCTTTTTTTTTTCATTACTTTAAATACTTTTGGTCTTTGCTCGGAGATGCAATTAAATTACTTGGAAACAGTTGAATC
Organism: Tarsius wallacei; assembly: GCA_963574415.1. Lineage (NCBI taxonomy): Eukaryota > Metazoa > Chordata > Mammalia > Primates > Tarsiidae > Tarsius > Tarsius wallacei. The sequence goes on along the minus strand of CAUYQG010126830.1, from coordinate 10,795 downwards.
CATTAGAAGCTTGCATTTAAGGTTTCTAGAACATCCTTTCATCAAGGCATAATTTGAACCCACTATTGTGGTGAGGACTTCAATGCTGGTAAATATAAGAAGGTCTTTCTACTCTGGTTGAGGAGATATAACTATTTCCAGCCCTATGTGATGTTAGGAATAGTTATGTGGTTGTTTCTTGGTTTCTGGGTGTCTCCTCACACATACATCCTCTCAGAATCCTCTGAGAAATTTCCAGGGGGACCCTCTGAAGATCCAGTGCTCTTCTCTACAGTACACTACTTCAGGAATTCTAGATACCTCAACATCCCTGAACTTTGAATTGTCTCCTAAGCTCAGGGAGATAGCTGGACACTGTTTGGGAGTCCCATTCCTGAGCTGAAGTCTGGAAACTCCCTAGGGGGCTATGACAACTGATGGGCTCACTTCATATGTTTTCATTTTTTCTCAGATTACTGTTCTGTGTTGTCTGTTATTCAATGTCTGAAAGCCACGGTCTCATGAATTGTGTCTGTTTTCATAGTTGTTTAGGGTATGAGGGCAAATCTAGCCCCAACGATCCTATTATGACTTACAGTGGAACTTATCCAAATGAGAAATTTTGGATTAGGAATTCTTACTGGCAAAGTATGGTGTTTTGGTCAAGAATACCAGGCCCTTTCTGCAATTACGTAGGCAGAAAAAAAAAAAAAAGAATACCAGAACTTTTATCAGGCTGTCTATCTGCATTCAAAGCCTGATGGTTGGTGAGTGACCTAGGCTAAATTATGTAATCTCTCTCTACCTTAATTTCCTCATCTGAAAAATGAAATAATAAATGTGCCACAAGCCCTAAAAGTAATGGTAATGACAAGAAACAAAAAATGTTTTCAACAATGACGGCATTACTAGAATAAACATGTAACCTTCACAAATTTTTGAAAGATAGTGATGATATTAGATATTTAAATTCTGGAAAATTTTTGAACAAATTATTTAAATTACAGGTTGAATATTCCTTATACAAAATGTTACAAAATGTTTGGGATCAGAATTGTTTTGGATTTTGGTTTCTTTTTTGGATTAAGGAATGTTTGCATTACTTACTGGTTGAGCATCTCTAATCTGAAAATTCAAAATCTGAAATGCTCCAATGAGAATTTTCTTTGAGTGTCATGTCAGCACTCAAAAAGTTTTGAATTTTGGAGCATTTCAGATTTCAGATTTACAGACTGCTCAACTTGCATTTTACAAGTCAAATCTTATATACTTGTTGAGAAAATAAAAAATTTACTCTAAAGGACAGGCTATTTTCTCACTAATGGAAGGTCACAAAACCAACCATTTTAAATTACAGTATTGGCTAAAGATAATTAATTATTTGCTTCAAAAAACTTTCAGAGGACTGGATGAAAAATATGATATATGTACATCATGGAATATTATGCAGTCATAAAGAAGACAAAATCATGAACTTCACAGCAACCTGGATGGACTTATAATCTATAATACTGAATGACCTATCACAGAAGCAAAGAACGGAGAACCACATATTCTCACTTATAAGCGGACCTTGAACAATTATCGTAATACTAGAAGAAAAAGATTGGCAGTAGTGGGAAACTGCCAGGGGAGTGCGGGAGTGGGATCAGCAGTAGTGGAAATCTGCTGGGGGAAGGGAGGTGGGGACACACCTCATCAACAAGGGTACCTGCATAATGAACATTTATATACCTAACTTTGAATTGTACCCCACATCTTTAAAACTAAAAACAAAAAAGAAACAAACAAATAACATAAAAAAGAATGAGGAACTGGGAAAAAAATTTAAAAATGCATTGTAAAAGTAAATTGCACTAGAAAAAGGTAATTATGCAGCTAGAAAGTTTTAGACTTACAATAACATTTCTTATCCTGAGAAGATTTAAAGACTCATGCTTTGAGTTTGTGTTTGTTATTACAAGCTAAAAATGCCTAATTAAACGAAAGAAACAGAAAAAAAAAAGAAAAACTTTCATTGAGATAACCGGCTATTATGGAGCCTGCTGCCTTGGGTATAAGATATATAAACATAAAAATTATGACATTTAGTTTATTATTATTATTATTATTATTATTTGACCAGGTGTGGTGGCTCATGTCTATAATCCCAGCACTTTGGGAGTCTGAGATGGAAGAATCACTTGAACTCAGGAATTCAAGACCAGCCTGGGCAAAATAGTGAGAACTTATCTCTAAAAAAGTAAAAAAATTAGCTGGGTATGGTGGTGTGCCTTGATCATGCCACTCCACTCTAGCCTGGGTAATAGAGTAAGACCCTGACTTTCTCGCACACCCAAGTATTGCTTGGGATCTGAGAGGAAATTTTATAGTGTTGTACTACTTATGCAAGTAGTTTAGTAACACACCTAAGGGAGCTGGAAAGACAAGACCAATCGAATCCCCAAACAAGTAGAAGAATAGAAATTATCAAAATAAATTCAGAGCGAAATGAAATGGAGACAAAAAATCATACTAACAATCAACAACTAGAAAAACTGGTTCTTTACAAAGGATAAATAAGAATGACAGACCACTGGCCAGATTAATGAGAGAGAGAGAGAGAGAGAGAGAGAGAGAGAAAATTTAAATAAACACAATCAGAAATGAAAAGGTGGCATTACAGCTGACCCTGAAGAAATACAAAAGATTATCAGAGATTAAGCTAGAAAATATAGAGGAAATGGAGAAATTCCTGGCAACATGCAGCCTCCCAAAATTGAAACAGTAAGAAGTTGAAGCCCTAAATTGACCAATAAAAAAATCAATAAATTGATTTAATAATGAGAAACCATCCTGCCAAAAAAAGCAAAAAGAAAGTAAGCCCTGGACCAGAGAGTTTCTCAGCTGAATTCTACCAGATGTACAAGGAAGAGCTGACACCGCTCCCACTGAAAGTATTCCAAGCAACCAAGAGGGAAATAATCCTCTCCAACTCATGCTATAAAGCACATATTATTCTGTTATCCCAAAATATTAAAGGCCCAGCAAGAAAAGAAAACTACAGGCTAATTTTTCTGATTAACTTAGATGTGAAAATTCTCAACAAGATACTAGCAAGTCACATCCAACTGCACATCATGAGGATCACTCATCATGACCAGATGGGCATCATTTCTGAGATGCAAGGTTGATTCACCATGCTTAAATAAATAAATGTAGTCCACCACATAAACAGATGTAAAACCAAGAACTACATGATTATCTCAATGGACACAGAAAAGTGTTTGATAAAATCCAACATCTCTTCTTGACAAAATCCACAAACACCTAGGCATCAAAGAAACATTCCTCTGAATAATCACAGCCATCTATGACAAACTTGTAATCAATATCATACTTAAGGGACAAAAGGTGGAAGTATTCTCCTTAACAACTGGAACAATTCAAGGATGTCCACTCTCACCCTTTCTATTGAACATAGACCTAGGACTGGATGTCCTAACCTGAGCAATCAGACAGAATAAAGAAATTAGCAGTACACAAATAGAAGAGAGAAAGTTAAATGATCTCTCTTCACAGATGATATGATTCTGTATCTAAAAAACCCTAGAAATTCTACTAAAAGCCTCCTAGCACTGATAAATGACTCAGACAAAGTCTTGGGATATAAAATCAATGCACAAAATCAGTTGCATTTCTATACACCAACAATGAACAGGTTGAGAACCAAATAAAAAAAACAATGTCATTCACAATAGACACACACACACACACACACACATGCACACACACACACATCTTGTTATTCATTGGTGAAAGATTCTTACAATGAGAACTACAAACACTGCTCAAAGAAATCAAAGATGACACAAACAAATGGAAAACATCTTATGGTCATGGATTGGAAAAATCAATATAGCCAAAATGTCCATTCTATCTAAAGCAATCTACAGATTCAATGCAATGCCTATCAAACCGCAAGCAATATTTTACACAAACCTAGAAAAGACAACACAGAAATTCATGTGGAAGCAAGAAAGAGCCTGAATAGCTAAAGTAATCTTCAGCAAAAAGAACAAAGCTGGAGGTATCATGTTCCCAGATTTCAAATTTACTACAAGGCTGTAGTAACCAAAACAGCATGATATTGGCATGAAAATAGACATATAGACCAATGAAACAGGATAGAAAATCCAGAAATAAAATTACAGATCTTCAACCAGTTCATTTTTTGACAAAACTGTCAAAAGTAAACATTGGGGAAAGGAAACCCTATTTTGCAAATAGTGCCAGGAAAATTGGTTAATCACATGCAGAAGAATGAAATTGGACCCCTATGTATCACCATATACAAAAATTAACTCAAAATGAACCAGGTACTTAGATGTGAAACCACATCTATAAGAATCCTAGAAGAAAACCTAAGGAATACCCTCCTGGATATTGGAGTAGACAATGAATTCATGGCCAAGTTCTCAAAAGCAAATGCAGTAAAAACTAAAATTTACAAGTGGGACTCTATGTAGCTAAAAAAGCTTTTGCACAGCAAAAGAAAACTTCAAGAAAGTAAAGAGACAACTCACAGAATGGGATAAAATATTTGCAACTCACAGAATGGGATAAAATATTTGCAAGTTATGCAAAATAATTGACAGACAAAACCCCCAAATAACTCCATTAAAAAGTGGGAAAGACATGTACAAACTCTTCTCAAAGGAAGACATACAAGCAGCCAACAAGGATATTAAAAAAAACCTGAACATTATTTATCATCAGTTAAGTGGAAATGAAAACTATAATGAGATATCATCTCTCACTGGTCAGAGTGGCATTATTAACAAGTCAAAAACCAGGCAGGCCATGGTGGTTCATGCCTATAATCCCAACACTTTGAGAAGCTGAGGTGAAAGGACTGCCCGAGCCCAGGGGTTTGAGACCAGCCTGGGCAACTTGGTGAGACCACGTCTCTACAATAAATAAAAAAATTAGCTGGGCTTGGTGGCACACACCTGTGGTTCCAGCTACTTGGAAGGCTGAGATGGAAGGATCATCTGAGCCCAGCAGATAGAGGCTGTGGTGGCTGTGAGCATACCACTGCACTTCAGCCTGCATGACAGAGTGAGACTCTGACTTAGAAAAACAAATAAAAACAATAGATGTTGGCATGGCTGTGGAGAAAAGGGAACGCTCATACACTGTTGGTGGGAGTGTAAGCTAGTTCAACCTTTGTGAAAAGCAGTTTGAAGATTTCTCAAAGAACTAAAAACTGAGCTACCAGTTGACTTGGCAATCCTACTTCTGGGAATATATCCAAAGGAACACAAATTGTGCTCTCAAAAAGACACCTGCACATGTATGTTTATTGCAGTACTGTTCACAACAGCAAAAACACAGAACCAATCCAGATGCCCACTGAAGATGGATAAAGAAAATGTGATGCCCACTGAAGATGGATAAAGAAAATGTGATGCATATACACTGTGGAATACTATGTAGTCATAAAGAAGAACAAAATCATGTTCTTTGCAGCAACACAGCTGGAGACCATCATTCTAAGTGAACTATCATAGAGATAAAAATCGGACTATCACAGGTTCTCACCCATAAGTGGGCACTAAACATCGGGCACACATGGGCACATAGATGGGAACAACAGACACTGGGCACTGTTAAGGAGGGAGAGATGGAGGGGGGATTCAAAAGGGACATAAAACCACTCACTGGGTACCACGCTTACTACTTGAGGTGGGGGGAGCAGGGAGGGCTTGTCAGAGGCTCAAACCTTGCCTTCACGCAACATGCTTCTGTAACAAATCCTCACATGTACCCCACGATTCTAAAACAGGAAAGAAAGAAAGAAACCCCAAATCACATGGTTAAGCCTGTCATCAATGAATTGTGTAAGTACATTCTGTTCACAGTAGGAGGCACTGGAAATTATATGCAGTGTGGATTTGTAATTTACATGGAGGTAGTAAAGACTGAAAAATAATAATCTAATATATCAAAAGAATGTTACACAGACTAAAATACATTTCTGTTAAGGTAGTATGCTTTGGTCAGGTTAGTGTCTAATTTAGTGGAGAAAGCACTTGATGTGGATTTTCAAGTGTTGAATGTGGCTGAGACAATGCTATGCGTTCATCAAACCTATTTCTTTTTCCTTCTGGGCACTTCTCAGCCTTCCTTGAAGTCGAGTGGGACTCTGTGACTGAGCTCTGAAAATTGGAAAGTAGGCAGGGTTGATGCACACTCCTTGTAGGCTTGCCTGGCCTCCAAACATTTCGTGAGATCCTTTACCTCTCCTTCTTCCCTTGTCTTCTAGTTAGGTGCTGAGAATTTAGGGGATGATTTCAAGGCATTAGAAGAAAGTGATGAAGCCACAGTGTCCCTGAATCACCATGCATAAGGTTTCCCATTGGACAACTGTGTGGATTGTGGCATGAGAAATAAATAGACTGTTTAAGTCGCTGAGATTTGGGGATTGCTTGTTACAATGGTTAATCTACTCGAGTTTAGAGGTCATGAGGTCTTGAAGGTGGATCAGAATGTCTTTGGCTCATATAAGTCCTTTAGGTAAGGTTAGGGACAAAGTCTTGAATATCTTTTTATTTTGTATACTTAGTATATATTAGGTTTAAGAAATTTATTGCATTTATCATTTAGTCTCAGAACCAACTAATTTCTAGGAGAAAATGTCTGTTTCATTTCTGTACCCCTTGAAACCTCGCAGAGGATAGAATGGCTGCTCCATGTTTTGCAGGTAATGACTGTAAATCTGAAAAACTCTCAGTTCAGCTTTGGCTTTCCCTACCTTCTAGTCACAGTAATTGTATTTTCAGAATAAGAAATAGAACTTGTTCATGGGAATGACAGAAGGTTTGAAATCTTGACTGCCATAAAGAATCATCATATGTTTAGCAAGTTCTTTAGTTTAGCTTTGTACCTTCAGTAAGTTTTAGGGATCATTGCCTTGGTAGTCTTTGAATTTCTTATGGGAGAATTGATGAAATAAACCAATGTTTACTTCATTATTGCACATTAAAAAATAGTTTTAAGTCCTGGAATAAGGTCACTTCACCAACTGATGAAAAACGTTACCAGGACTGGTTTGGTAAAATTATGAAATGGACATACTTTGTCTTTGGTATCCTACTATATCTTCTTAAGTGACTTTATCCCTTTTCTAACAATCCTAACAATCATGTTATTAGTGTTTATATACCATACAACTTGATTATATCTATTATCTACTACAGGTATTTATTATTAAGGTTTACAAACATTCATTGGCTCAAAAAAGATATAAATTATGTTTATATCTTGCTTAATTATTTAGTTAGCCATTTCTGTTAATATTTAAATTAACTATAATAAATTTCCTTGTCAATTTTACTATTTAAAAGTTCTTAGCAGTTTCTTTTAAGTTCAAAATTGGGGGCACACCTCATCAACAAGGGTACCTGCATAATGAACATTTGTATACCTAACCCTGAATTGTACCCCACATCTTTAAAATAAAAAATTTTTAAAATTAAGTACAAAATTAATAGCCTACTCAATTATTATTAATTATTGCGGACTTTCTTCAGTAATAAGCAATACTTCTAAGTCAACTGCCTGATATGTTTTCAATATGCAAAGCACATAAAGAGATGTTCACTTTAATTCATATCTAAAAGGCTTATCTATATTTAAAAGTAAACATACAGATAATAATGATAAGTCAGGATGACATGACTTGTAGCTATTGATGTTGTCATACTGACTAGACATATTAACCTTATGTCATCCTATGATCATTGACTCGGCATATATTCAGGAATAACTGAAATGATGCTCAAGTGGGCATTTGACTCCTTAAACTTCCAAAGTCTGAAGCCAAAAAGCAGAATTTTGTCCAAATACCAAGGATGATCAGTGCATCTTCACAGACTACAAATAATATGCAGTAAGTCCTCAATTAATGTCATCGATTGGTCCTTGGAAATTGGGACTTTAAACAAAACAATGTATAACAAAACCAATTTTACCCTAGGCTAATTGATAAAAATAAGAATTAAATTCCTACTGCATATTTCTGCTCACAAAACACCACAAAACTTCTAAATAAAGACCAAAACACTTCTAATATTACATATGGAAATAAGTGTGAGCTACACATTCTTTTAAGAAAGATTAATAAAATCAAGTAACTTAATGATTTACCCAATTATTTTAGTCCAGGATGTCAGAGAATCAGATGCAAGGTGAGAACCCACTGCGAACAGAAGGCCATCCCATCACAGGGCAACTCATACACATCCATACTCACTCAGAAGGGCACTGTATAGATGTGCTGATGAACCAAATGGGTACATCTTTGGGATGTGGGAGGAAACTGAAGTACCCACAGAAGACCCATGCAGACATGGAGAAAACGTGTAAACAACATAGACAATGGCCTGGCTTGGGAATTGATTCCCCTCCATTCCCATTATTGTTATAATAAAATGACATTAAACGAAATAACCTTATTTGAGGACCTTCTGTACCTGAATCAAGTAGTTTAGCATGAAACACTCTGATAGCCTTTGCTGAGTCAGCCAAAAATAATTTTCATTTTCTTTGCAATAAAGAGAACAACCTCTTCCCTAAAGGAAACTCTAGCAATAGTTTCTGGGTTAAGTATTGCTTGGATTTAAATGTGACGGTAAAGCATAATGATTAAGTGCTTTTACCTGGACTCCTTTGACAACCAGACACGATTAAACACAAAGATATGTGGGAGGCTGAAGCAGAGGATTGCTTGAGACCAGGAATTTGAGACTAGCCTGTGCAACATAGGAAGACTCCATCTCAAAAACTAACAAATAAATAAACAAACAGGTAAATAAATAAATAAGTACATATATACAAAGGAGATCTTTAAGAGTTGGCATTATCTCTTCCACAACCTAAAATTTAAAACATTTTTAAGTCAGAAAACTCAACATGACTTTAAGATTAGAGTTACCACAGTTAGATAAATGATATCTTTGTTATTCAGAAAATTGCCTTTAAAAGTACAAAATATTACCTTAATAAATCCTTACTATTACAAAATCTTAAAAATTACCTATTAAAATGTGATCTAATAACATACTTCTGCTACCATTATAACCAGCCTGTGGGTATAAATGACAAAAGAACAATGACAAATAAAAGTAACTGATTTTTTTTTGCCTTTTAAACAAGTGTTTAGACAATGCTATGATCATTGTGCATCACATAATAAAAACAGATTTAAAAATAGATTTCCCATGTGACAGGTTTTTAGTAGGTCTTTAACAAATATCAAATTGATAAATCTGAGTAAGATAAGAGTGTCAAATGGACTTTGAAACTGATTTTTGTTATTTAGAGGCTACAGAATGACAAATCTCATTCACTAGTTGAATAAAAGTCATTTATTTAAGGTAAAAGTCTAGACTTAAACCCATGGAAAACAATTGGGATGAAGTTATTAAGTAATGAAATGGAGTTATTAATGGGGATTGCTCAACTTTTAAAAATTTACCACATCCTTCTCTTTCTATTGACTTGATGCAGAAGACTTCAAGACCAGGTCAATAGGGATTACTGTGTTGCAAACCAAAGAGTGCCTTATCTTGCTAACGAACAGCTCTACTTAACTTGCACCCATTGTTGCCATACAAGTTTGTGGGGTCAGTGAACCAGATTTTGACATTACTAAAGAGAAGTTAAAAATATAGATTTTTATTTTAAATGCTCTTACTTACAAAACCATCTCCATGCCAAACAACATGGTCAGTGGGTCATCAGTTCACAATTTCGGTCACTGAATAATGTAAGCTGTGTGCCGATTAATTGTAATCATTTGTTACATTTATAAAGTTATTGTAAAGGGTTTTCACAAACATTGCTTCCTTCAATTCTTAAGAAAACTTAACTTGGTAAATACGACTATCTTCATTTTAAAAATAAGAGAACCGAGATGCAGAAACTTATACTCTCGGAACTTTACCAAAGCTCTATGCTGCAGTTCTATCTTTACTCTATCTCTTCATGTCTCTCTCTCTTTTTTCTTTCTTTTTTTTATTATAAAGATGTGGGGTACAATTCAAGGTTAGGTATACAAACAAATGTTGATTATGCAGGTACCCTTGTTGATGAGGTATGCCCCTCCCTCCCCTAGCTGTTTCCCTCAATTGCCAATCCCATCTCCCCTCCCCTGACAGTTTCCTACTATTACCAATCGCTTTCTTATAGTATGATAATTCTTCAAGGTCCGCTTATGAGTGAGAACATATGGTACTCTGTTCTTTGTTTCTATGATAGGTCATTGAGTATGATAGACTCTGAATCCATCCAAGTTGCTGCAAAGTACATATGTTTGTCCTTCTTTATGGCTGCATAATATTCCATTGTGTATATGTACCACATTTTTTTTTTAATCCTGTCCAACTTTACTCAGCAGAGCTACTCCTACTCCCTTGAACTTGTCAGTACATTCTTGTTACACTGCCCTCCTTTGAAGGCCTCTCTCTCTACTAGATTTCCTTCCTTTATTATTTCTAGTCTGCTTTCTACCCAGGCTTCAAGACTAAGCCTAAATGCCTCCTCCACATGAATATCCTCAGCTAGTTTTGTGCTCCTTTCTCTGTTAGTAACTCATAAATCATATTTTGCTGGGATTTTAGTTGCATATGCGTCTCCCTGATTAGATTATAAACCTTTGAGGGCAGGGAGCAAGTCTCATTTCTCTTTACAATACTCAATGACATTCTCATAGTCTCTACACAAAGTAAGTATTCAAGAATATTTGTTGAATCAAATTTTCCACCTACTCTCA